>VONZ01002053.1:0-73073 GCA_012976165.1 Labeo catla | reverse complement strand
TTGCTAGCATGTTTCTAGCATGATTAGCAAAGTTGCTAGCATGTTTCTAGCATGGTTAGCCAGTTGCTAGCATGATTAGCAAGTTGTTAGCATGTTTCTAGCATGATTAGCAAAGTTGCTAGCATGTTTCTAGCATGATTAGCAAAGATAGATAGATAGATGAGTTTGAATGGATTAGAAATACAGTACATAGAAGGTAAGTTTGATTGAGTCTCAAAGGATTCTGGGAGTTTTGACAGTTGAAATTTGAATAGTGTTGGCTCATTTGAACATTCCGTCAATGTAAGTCTATGGGATTTTTCCCAGTTTTAACAGTCATTTTTAAGAAAACCGGAAGTCTGATCAGTTAGAAAAGATATAGCACACCCGGCCAGATCAATCTGAAGTTCTGGGCTGAGTTTGGAGTTTGTAGAGTTAAAGCCCTAGGAGGAGTTAGAGTTGATAATTTTAGTCTCAGAAGAATAATAATAACTAGATAAAAAAGTTCGTCAAGACAAACTTTAAGTTGGCTTGAGAAAGTCGGACCAGAAAGTTTTAAAAAGTTTGAAAAGTTTAAAAAGTTCAAAAAGTTTGAAAAGTTTAAAAAGTTCAAAAAGTTTGAAAAGTTTAAAAAGTTTAAAAAGTTAAAAAGTTTTAAAAAGTTTTAAGTTTGGATGGTTTTCAGTCTGAAATAGTTTGAAGTTTTAAAGTTTGAAGTTTTAAAGTTTCTAGCATGATTAACATGTTGCTAGCACATCTCTAGCATTACTAGCATGTTGCTAGCATGTTTCTAACATGATTAGAAAGTTGCTAGCATGTTTCTAACATGATTAGGAAAGTTGCTAGCATTTTTCTAGCATGACTAGGATGTCGCTAACATGTTTTAGCATGACTAGCATGTCACTAGCATATTTCTAGCATGATTAGCATGTCGCTAGCATGTTTCTAGCATGATTAGCATGTCGTTAGCATGTTTCTAGCATGATTAGCAAAGTTGCTAGCATGTTTCTAGCATGATTAACATGTTGCTAGCACATTTCTAGTATTATTAGCATGTTGCTAGCACGTTTCTAACATGATTAGAAAGTTGCTAGCATGTTTCAAACATGATTAGGAAAGTTGCTAGCATGTTTTTAGCATGACTAGCATGTCGCTAGCATGTTTCTAGCATGATTAGCATGTTGCTAGCATGTTTCTAGCATGACTAGCATGTCGTTAGCATGTTTTTAGCATGACTAGCATGTCGCTAGCATGTTTCTAGCATGATTAGCATGTCACTAGCATGACTAGCATGTCGCTAGCATGTTTGTAGCATGATTAGCATGTCGTTAGCATGTTTCTAGCATGATTAGCAAGTTGCTAGCATGTTTATAGCATGATTAGCAAACTTGCTAGCATGTTACTAGCATGATTAGCCAGTTACTAGCATGTTACTAGCATGATTAGCGAAGTTGCTAGCATGTTACTAGCATGATTTGCCAGTTACTAGCATGTTACTAGCATGATTAGCAGGCTACTAGCATGACTCTAGTTTGGCTAGTGATAGATAAATAGATAGATAGATGAGTCTGAATGAGTTTCAATGAGTTTGAATGGATTAGAAATACAGTACATAGAAGGGAAGTTTGATTGAGGCTCAAAGGATTCTGGGAGTTTTGACAGTTGGGATTTGAAAAGTGCTGGCTCATTTGAACATTCCGTCAATGTAAGTCTATGGGATTTTTCCGAGTTTTAAACATCATTTTTAGGAAAACCGTAAGTCCGATCAGTTAGAAAAGATATAGCACACCCGGCCATATCAGTCTGAAGATCTGGGCTGAGTTTGGAGTTTGTAGAGTTAAAGCTCTAGGACGAGTTAGAGTTAACAGTTTTAGTAAGAAGAATAATAATAATAATAATAAGTTTAAATAGCATATCAGTAAGTTGGCTTTCCCAAGCCAACTTAACTAGATAAAAAAGTTCGTCAAGACAAACTTTAAGTTGGCTTGAGAAAGCCGGACCAGAAAGTTTGAAAAAGTTTGAAAAGTTTAAAAAGTTTGAAAAGTTTGAAAAGCTAAGAAGTTTGAAAAGTTTAAATAGTTTAAGAAGTTTCAGAAGTTTTAAGTTTGAATGTAGTCTGTCAAATAGATATAGATAGATAGATAGATAATTAGCAAGTTGCTAGAATGTTTCTAGCATGATTAGCAAAGTTGCTAACGTGTTTCTAGCATGATTACCAAGTTGCTAGCATGATTAGCAAAGTTGCTAGCATGTTTCTAGCATGATTAGCAAGTTGCTAGCGTGTTTATAGCATGATTAGCAAGGTTGCTAGCATGTTTCTAGCATGATTAGCAAGTTGCTAGCATGTTTCTAGCATGATTAGCAAGTTGCTAGCGTGTTTATAGCATGATTAGCAAGTTGCTAGCGTGTTTCTAGCATGATTAGCAAGTTGCTAGCGTGTTTCTAACATGATTAGCAAAGTTGCTAGCATGTTTCTAGCATGACTAGCATGTCGCTAACATGTTTCTAGCATGATTAACATGTCATTAGCATGTTACTAGCATGATTAGCAAGTTACTAGAATGTTTCTAGCATGACTAGCATGTCGCTAGCATGTTACTAGCATGATTAACATGTCACTAGCATGTTACTAGCATGATTAGCAAGTTACTAGCATGTTTCTAGCATGACTAGCATGTCGCTAGCATGTTACTAAGTATGACTAGCTAACCATTTAGCATATTTCTAGCATTACTAGCGTGTCACTGCTTGTGATTCCTAACATGATTAGCATGTCGCTAGCATGTCTCTAGCATGACTAGCATGTCGCTAGCATGTTTCTAGCATGATTAGCATGTCAATAGCATGTTTCTAACATGATTAGCAAAGGTGCTAACATGATTCTATCATGACTAGCATGTCGTTAGCATGTTTCTAGCATGATTAGCATGTCACTAGCATGTTTCTAGCATGATTAGCAAAGTTGCTAGCATGTTTCTAGCATGACTAGCATGTCGCTAGCATGTTTCTAGCATGATTAGCATGTCACTAGCATGGTGCTAGCATGATTAGCAAAGTTGCTAGCATGTTTCTAGCATGACTAGCATGTCGCTAGCATGTTTCTAGCATGATTAGCAAAGTTGCTAGCATGTTTCTAGCATGACTAGCATGTCGCTAGCATGTTTCTAGCATGATTAGCATGTCAATAGCATGTTTCTAGCATGATTAGCAAAGGTGCTAGCATGTTTCTAGCATGACTAGCATGTCGCTAGCATGTTTCTAGCATGATTAGCATGTCAATAGCATGTTTCTAACATGATTAGCAAAGGTGCTAACATGATTCTATCATGACTAGCATGTCGTTAGCATGTTTCTAGCATGATTAGCATGTCACTAGCATGTTTCTAGCATGATTAGCAAAGTTGCTAGCATGTTTCTGGTTGCTAGCCAAAGATAGATAGATAGATGAGTTTGAATGAGTTTGAATGGATTAGAAATACAGTACATAGAAGGGAAGTTTGATTGAGTCTCAAAGGATTCTGGGAGTTTTGACAGTTGAAATTTAAATAGTGTTGGCTCATTTGAACATTCCGTCAATGTAAGTCTATAGGATTTTTCCCAGTTTTAAACGTCATTTTTTGGAAAACCGGAAGTCTGATCAGTTAGAAAAGATATAGCACACCCGGTCAGATCAGTCTGAAGATCTGGGCTGAGTTTGGAGTTTGTAGAGTTAAAGCTCTAGGACGAGTTAGAGTTGATAATTTTAGTCTCAGAAGAATAATAATAATAATAATAATAACTAGATAAATAAGTTTGTCAAGACAAACTTTAAGTTGGCTTGAGAAAGCCGGACCAGAAAGTTTGAAAAAGTTTAAAAAGTTTGGAAAGTTTGAAAAGTTAAGAAGTATGAAAAGTTTAAATAGTTTAAGAAGTTTAAGAAGTTTTAAGTTTGGATGGTTTTCAGTCTGAAATTTATATTTAGAAATGTTAAAGTTTGAATGTAGTCTGTCAGATAGATAGATAATTAGCAAGTTGCTAGCATGTTTCTAGCATGATTAGCAAAGTTCCTAGCATGTTTCTAGCATGATTAACATGTTGCGAGCATGTTTCTAGCATGATTAGCATGTTGCTAGCATGCTTATAGCATGATTAACAAAGTGGCTAACATGTTTCTAACATGATTAGCCAGTTGCTAGCATGTTTTTAGCATGATTAGCATGTCGTTAGCATGTTTCTAGCATGACTAGCATGTCACTAGCATGTTTCTAGCATGATTAGCATGTTGCTAGCATGTTTCTAACATGATTAGCAAGTTGTTAGCATGCTTCTAGCATGATTAGCAGAGTTGCTAACATGTTTCTAACATGATTAACAAGTTGTTGGCATGTTGCTAACATGTTTCTGGCATGATTAGCAAAGTTGCTAGCATGTTTCTAGCATGATTAGCAAAGATGCTAGCATGTTTCTAGCATGATTAGCATGTCGTTAGCATGTTTCTAGCATGATTAGCAAAGTTGCTAGCATGTTTCTACCATGACTAGCATGTCGCTAGCATGTGTCTAGCATGATTAGCATGTCGCTAGCATGTTCCTAGCATGATTAGCAAAGTTGCTAACAGGTTTCTAGCATGATTACCATGTTGCTAGCATGTTTCTAGCATGATTAGCATGTTGCTAGCATGTTTCTAGCATGATTAGCAAAGTTGCTAGCATGTTTCTAACATGATTAGCATGTCGCTAACATGTTTCTAGCATGACTAGCATGTCGTTAGCATGTTTTTAGCATGACTAGCATGTCGCTAGCATGTTTCTAGCATGATTAGCATGTCGCTAGCATGTTTCTAGCATGATTAGCAAAGTTGCTAGCATGTTTCTACCATGACTAGCATGTCACTAGCATGTGTCTAGCATGATTAGCATGTCGCTAGCATGTTCCTAACATGATTAGCAAAGTTGCTAACAGGTTTCTAGCATGATTAGCATGTTGCTAGCATGTTTCTAGCATGATTAGCATGTTGTTAGCCTGTTTCTAGCATGACTAGCATGTCGCTAGCATGTTTCTAGCATGATTAGCATGTCGTTAACATGTTTCTAATGTGATTAGCAAGTTGCTAGCATGTTTATAGCATGATTAGCAAACTTGCTAGCATGTTACTAGCATGATTAGCGAAGTTGCTAGCATGTTACTAGCATGATTTGCCAGTTACTAGCATGTTACTAGCATGATTAGCAGGCTACTAGCATGACTCTAGTTTGGCTAGTGATAGATAGATAGATAGATAGATAGATAGATAAGGTTAGATGATAGATAGATAGATAGATAGATAAGGTTAGATGATAGATAGATAGATAGATAGATAGATAGATAAGGTTAGATGATAGATAGATAGATAGATAGATAGATAGATAAGGTTAGATGATAGATAGATAGATAGATAGATAAGGTTAGATGATAGATAGATAGATAGATAGATAGATAGATAGGGTTAGATGATAGATAGATAGATGAGTCTGAATGAGTTTCAATGAGTTTGAATGGATTAGAAATACAGTACATAGAAGGGAAGTTTGATTGAGGCTCAAAGGATTCGGGGGATTTTGACAGTTGGGATTTGAAAAGTGCTGGCTCATTTGAACATTCCGTCAATGTAAGTCTATGGGATTTTTCCCAGTTTTAAACGTCATTTTTAGGAAAACCGTAAGTCCGATCAGTTAGAAAAGATATAGCACACCCGGCCAAATCAGTCTGAAGATCTGGGCTGAGTTTGGAGTTTGTAGATTTAAAGCTCTAGGACGAGTTAGAGTTAACAGTTTTAGTAAGAAGAATAATAATAATAACTAGATAAAAAAAGTTCGTCAAGACAAACTTTAAGTTGGCTTGAGAAAGCCGGACCAGAAAGTTTGAAAAAGTTTGAAAAGTTTAAAAAGTTTGAAAAGTTTAAAAAAGTTTAAAAAAGTTAAGAAGTTTCAAAAGTTTAAATAGTTTAAGAAGTTTAAGATGTTTTAAGTTTGGATGGTTTTCAGTCTGAAATATTTAGAAGTTTTAAAGTTTGAATGTAGTCTGTCAGATAGATAGATAGATAGATAGATAGATAGTATTGGTCAGATTATCAATCGACAGAAAGATAGATGATTCTAACATTATTACCAAGTTACCAGCATGTTGCTAGTCTGTTTCTAGCATGATTAACAAGTTGTTAGCATGTTTTTAGCATGATTAGCAAAGTTGTTAACATGATTAGCATGTCGCTTGCATGTTTGTAGCATGATTAGCAAAGTTGCTAGCATGGTTCTAACATGATTAGCATGTCGCTAGCATGTTTCTAACATTATTTGCAAAGTTGCTAGCATGTTTCTAACATGATTAGCATGTCGCTAGCATGTTTCTAGCATGATTAGCAAAGTTGCTAGCATGTTTCTAGCATGACTAGCATGTCGCTAGCATGTTTCTAGCATGATTAGCAAAGTTGCTAGCATGTTTCTAACATGATTAGCAAAGTTGCTAGCATGTTTCTAGCATGTCGCTAGCATGTTTCTAGCATGATTAGCATGTCGTTAACATGTTTCTAGCATGATTAGCAAAGTTGCTAGCATGTTTCTAACATGATTAGCATGTCGCTAGCATGTTTATAGCATGATTAGCAAAGTTGCTAGCATGTTTCTAACATGATTAGCAAAGTTGCTAGCATGTTTCTAGCATGATTAGCATGTCGCTAGCATGTTTCTAGCATGACTAGCATGTCACTAGCATGTTTCTAGCATGATTAGCATGTCGCTAGCATGTTTCTAACATGACTAGCATGTCACTAGCATGTTTCTAGCATGATTAGCATGTCGCTAGCATGTTTATAACATGACTAACATGTAGTTAGCATGTTTCTGCCATGATTAGCAAAGTTGCTAGCATGTTTCTAGCATGATTAGCAAAGATGCTAGCATGTTTCTAGCATGATTAGCATGTCGTTAGCATGTTTCTAGCATGATTAGCAAAGTTGCTAGCATGTTTCTACCATGACTAGCATGTCGCTAGCATGTGTCTAGCATGATTAGCATGTCGCTAGCATGTTCCTAGCATGATTAGCAAAGTTGCTAACAGGTTTCTAGCATGATTAGCATGTTGCTAGCATGTTTCTAGCATGATTAGCATGTTGTTAGCCTGTTTCTAGCATGACTAGCATGTCGCTAGCATGTTTCTAGCATGATTAGCATGTCGTTAACATGTTTCTAATGTGATTAGCAAGTTGCTAGCATGTTTATAGCATGATTAGCAAACTTGCTAGCATGTTACTAGCATGATTAGCCAGTTACTAGCATGTTACTAGCATGATTAGCGATGTTGCTAGCATGTTACTAGCATGATTTGCCAGTTACTAGCATGTTACTAGCATGATTAGCAGGCTACTAGCATGACTCTAGTTTGGCTAGTGATAGATAGATATATAGATAGATAGATAGATAAGGTTAGATGATAGATAGATAGATAGATAGATAGATAGATAAGGTTAGATGATAGATAGATAGATAGATAGATAGATAGATAGATAAGGTTAGATGATAGATAGATAGATAGATAGATAGATAGATAGATAGATAGATAGATAAGGTTAGATGATAGATAGATAGATAGATAGATAGATAGATAGATAAGGTTAGATGATAGATAGATAGATAGATAGATAGGGTTAGATGATAGATAGATAGATAGATAGATAGATAGATAGATAGATAGATAGATGAGTCTGAATGAGTTTCAATGAGTTTGAATGGATTAGAAATACAGTACATAGAAGGGAAGTTTGATTGAGGCTCAAAGGATTCTGGGGATTTTGACAGTTGGGATTTGAAAAGTGCTGGCTCATTTGAACATTCCGTCAATGTAAGTCTATGGGATTTTTCCCAGTTTTAAACGTCATTTTTAGGAAAACCGTAAGTCCGATCAGTTAGAAAAGATATAGCAACTCGGTCAGATCAGTCTGAAGATCTGGGCTGAGTTTGGAGTTTGTAGAGTTAAAGCTCTAGGACGAGTTAGAGTTAACAGTTTTAGTAAGAAGAATAATAATAATAACTAGATAAAAAAGTTTGTCAAGACAAACTTTAAGTTGGCTTGAGAAAGCCGGACCAGAAAGTTTGAAAAAGTTTAAAAAGTTTGAAAAGTTTCAAAAGTTTAAATAGTTTAAGAAGTTTTAAGTTTGGATGGTTTTCAGTCTGAAATATTTAGAAGTTTTAAAGTTTGAATGTCAGATAGATAGATAGATAGACAGATAGATAGTATTGGTCAGATTATCAATCGACAGAAAGATGCATGGGGGTTAGCAATGACTAGCATGATTAACAAAGTTGCTAGCATGTTTTTTCTAACATGACTAGCATGTCGTTAGCATAATTCTAACATGATTAGCATGTTGCTAGCATGTTTCTAGCATGATTAGCAAAGTTGCTAGCATGTTTCTAACATGATTAGCATGTCGCTAGCATGTTTCCAACATGATTAATGTCGGTAGCATGTCGCTAGCATGTTTCTAGCATGATTAGCAAAGTTGCTAACATGTTTCTAGCATGACTAGCATGTCGTTAGCATGTTTCTAACATGATTAGCATGTCGCTAGCATGTTTCTAACATGATTAGCAAAGTTGCTAGCATGTTTCTAACATGATCAGCATGTCGCTAGCATGTTTCTAGCATGACTAGCATGTCGCTAGCATGTTTCTAACATGATCAGCATGTCGCTAGCATGTTTCTAGCATGACTAGCATGTCGCTAGCATGTTTCTAGCATGACTAGCATGTTGCTAGCATGTTTCTAGCATGACTAGCATTTTGATAGCATGTTTCTAGCATGATTAGCATGTCACTAGCATGTTTTTAGCATGATTAGCAAAGTTGCTAGCATGTTTCTAGCATGACTAGCATGTCGCTAGCATGTTTCTAACATGATCAGCATGTCGCTAGCATGTTTCTAGCATGATTAGCATGAGGCTAGCATGTTTCTAGCATGATTAGCATGAGGCTAGCATGTTTCTAACATGATTAGCAAAGTTGCTAGCATGTTTCTAACATGATCAGCATGTCGCTAGCATGTTTCTAGCATGACTAGCATGTTGCTAGCATGTTTCTAGCATGACTAGCATGTTGATAGCATGTTTCTAGCATGATTAGCATGTCACTAGCATGTTTTTAACATGATTAGCAAAGTTGCTAGCATGTTTCTAGCATGACTAGCATGTCGCTAGCATGTTTCTAGCATGATTAGCAAAGTTGCTAGCATGTTTCTAACATGATTAACAAAGTTGCTAGCATGTTTCTAGCATGATTAGCATGTCGTTAACATGTTTCTAGCATGATTAGCAAAGTTGCTAGCATGCTTCTAACATGATTAGCATGTCGCTAGCATGTTTCTAGCATGATTAGCAAAGTTGCTAGCATGTTTCTAACATGATTAGCAAAGTTGCTAGCATGTTTCTAGCATGATTAGCATGTCGCTAGCATGTTTCTAGCATGACTAGCATGTCACTAGCATGTTTCTAGCATGATTAGCATGTCGCTAGCATGTTTCTAACATGACTAGCATGTCACTAGCATGTTTCTAGCATGATTAGCATGTCGCTAGCATGTTTATAACATGACTAACATGTAGTTAGCATGTTTCTGCCATGATTAGCAAAGTTGCTAGCATGTTTCTAGCATGATTAGCAAAGATGCTAGCATGTTTCTAGCATGATTAGCATGTCGTTAGCATGTTTCTAGCATGATTAGCAAAGTTGCTAGCATGTTTCTACCATGACTAGCATGTCGCTAGCATGTGTCTAGCATGATTAGCATGTCGCTAGCATGTTCCTAGCATGATTAGCAAAGTTGCTAACAGGTTTCTAGCATGATTAGCATGTTGCTAGCATGTTTCTAGCATGATTAGCATGTTGTTAGCCTGTTTCTAGCATGACTAGCATGTCGCTAGCATGTTTCTAGCATGATTAGCATGTCGTTAACATGTTTCTAATGTGATTAGCAAGTTGCTAGCATGTTTATAGCATGATTAGCAAACTTGCTAGCATGTTACTAGCATGATTAGCCAGTTACTAGCATGTTACTAGCATGATTAGCGAAGTTGCTAGCATGTTACTAGCATGATTTGCCAGTTACTAGCATGTTACTAGCATGATTAGCAGGCTACTAGCATGACTCTAGTTTGGCTAGTGATAGATAGATAGATAAGGTTAGATGATAGATAGATAGATAGATAGATAGATAGATAGATAGATAAGGTTAGATGATAGATAGATAGATAGATAGAAAGATAAGGTTAGATGATAGATAGATAGATAGATAGATAGATAAGGTTAGATGATAGATAGATAGATAGATAGATGAGTCTGAATGAGTTTCAATGAGTTTGAATGGATTAGAAATACAGTACATAGAAGGGAAGTTTGATTGAGGCTCAAAGGATTCTGGGAGTTTTGACAGTTGGGATTTGAAAAGTGTTGGCTCATTTGAACATTCCGTCAATGTAAGTCTATGGGATTTTTCCCAGTTTTAAAAGTCATTTTTAGGAAAACCGTAAGTCCGATCAGTTAGAAAAGATATAGCACACCCGGCCATATCAGTCTGAAGATCTGGGCTGAGTTTGGAGTTTGTAGAGTTAAAGCTCTAGGACGAGTTAGAGTTAACAGTTTTAGTAAGAAGAATAATAATAATAAGTTTAAATAGCATATCAGTAAGTTGGCTTTCTCAAGCCAACTTAATAAGTTTAAATAGCATATCAGTAAGTTGGCTTTCTCAAGCCAACTTAATAATAAGTTTAAATAGCATATCAGTAAGTTGGCTTTCTCAAGCCAACTTAATAATAATAATCTTAAATAGTAGATCAGTAAGTTGGCTTTCTCAAGCCAACTTAATAATAGGTTTTTCTCTTAGATATTAAAAGAATCCCCCCCCCCCTCAAAAAAAATCTTATTGGTGTATTTCTAGTGCAATGCTGTCTTTTTCATTGATTATTAAAAGTATGTGCTCAAAAGTTAAGTGTATTGAAATTTCTCAAATTCTCATCTGTTGGATGTATTAGACCATTTTGTCAAATTTTAAATGTTTTAAAGAAGCATGATGCCTACTTAGAACTTACAGCCTCTGCCATTCTTACTTTTTTCTCACTGACAGTGTGCGGAGTGCGGAGCTAATGACAATGGATGATTTTGTACAGGAGAAGCTGAAAGAATGGAACTTGGATGTCTTAATACCAATTTTTAAAGGTACATTTTATTTAGATAAGATACAAATGTATTTTTTATTATTTTATTTTTATTAATTATAGCCCATTGTGCTCTAGTTATGCTAATTTTGGCACATTCTTCTGTTCTTCTCTCTTATTGTCTTTAAAGAGGAACAAATTGATGAAGAGACCCTCTTGCTGCTGGATGAAAAATCACTTGAAGCATTAATACCAAAGATAGGTCTTCGTCTCAAATTTAAAAAGCACATGGGAGAGCTGCTTGTTGTGAGTCAAGAAATTCACTTTTAAAATGGGATACATCTGCTTTAAGTGCAAAAAGACTGTTGGCGGCAATGTTCGTTTCTTGTTTTCTCACCTAAGGAGAATGCATAATGTACATAGTTCATCAAGTTATTTTGAGTGTTGCCAAGAAGGGTGTCACAGGACATTTAATTACAGCAGATCATTTAAGCGACATCTGCTCCAGCTCCTTGTAGAGGGTGAGGAAGAAGAACCTAGCCAGTCAACACATTTTCCTGAGAGATTGAATTTTATGTCTGACCCCAGACCTCTGACTTCTCACAGTCAGATATTCGAGGAGGAAGATAATGATGCAGAAGATTATACTGCTGATGACATGGTGTGGGATGAGTTAGAGCAGAAGACTCTCACTGACAAAGTGGCCTTGTTTCTATCAAAGTTAAGAGCAAAGTCATCTATGACCCTATCTACTGTCAACTTTGTTTTTCAGCAAACATCTAGTCTGGTCTCTGATATTGTTGGTGCTTTGCAAAGACAGACAATGACTTTCTTACAAGCGACTGGACAAAGTGAGATTCCTGAAGTGCATCAACTGAATCTGCACTTTGAAAATGCAGCCAAAGCTTTTCAATGCTTGGATACTGAACACAAGCAGATGAAATACTTTGTTCAATCTGGGTATCTAGTTCAGCCAGTGGAGCAGCCTCTACCTGGTGTTTCATACACCCAACAACGTGACTCACAGACAGGGACTGTAAAACAGGTGGCAGTGCAGGATACTTTCCAAAGGATTCCTTTACGTCCACTACTGAAACTCATCCTTCAGAGTCCCGGGACAATGGAAAAGATAACTGAGTGGAAAAGGAAGATTAGTGACCCAAAAAGTCTGGATGACACCACTGTGTTAAGAACTTCTGTTTGCCCCAGTGAGCCCTCTGTTCCTCTTCTGTTGTATAATGACGAATGTGAAATGGTTAATCCACTAGGTTCCAAGACCTCAGTCCACAAATTGGGATTAATCTATTTCACTCTTAAATGTCTTCCTCCTGAGTGCCTTTCAAGTCTTGATTCTCACTTTCTTTTGGCAGTGTATAAGGCTGATGATGCCAAAACATATGGTTTAGATGCTGTCCTGAAGTCAGTTGTTGATGATATCAATGACTTGGGAACAAATGGTGTGGAAGTAGACACGGCGCACTTTAAAGGCACATTGAAGATTTGGGTTGCCCAAATTTGTGGGGATAATTTGGGGTTAAATTCCATTCTTGGGTACACAGAGAGCTTTTCTGGGAACAGTGTTTGTCACTGGTGCCGTGTGAAGAAACCGTTAATGCGAACACAAACAATGGAAGACCCGTTACTGCTTAGGAATAAGGATGGCCATCTTTCAGATCTGGTGCAGAGTAATCCAACGGAAACTGGCCTAAAAAGACAGAGCATTTTGAACGACCTGAAATACTTTCATGTGACAGAAAATGTAACACCTGATATCATGCATGATATCCTTGAGGGAGTAGGTGCATATGAAATAAAATTGGTGTTAAGCTCTCTCATCTCACACAAGGTAATAACCTTAGACCAGGTTAATTACCGAATTACAAGTTATGATTATGGCTTCTGTGACTCTGCCAACAAACCATCCACAATTCGACCTCAAGAACTAAAAACACCTGACAGTTCGATGAAGCAGACAGCAGCACAAATGTGGTGCCTGTTAAGGCTACTTCCTTTGATGATAGGAGATCTCATTCCAGATGGAAACAAATATTGGGAGCTCTTGCTTCTTTTATTGACCTGTATGGAGTATATTTTTTCTCCAGCCTTAACAGAAGATGCAGTATTATTTCTCAGACATCTCATTGATGAGCACCACAGCCTTTTCCTAGAACTTTTTCCTGATAGACATCTAAAGCCAAAACATCATTTCATGCTGCATTATGCGGGTGCCATAAGGAGACTTGGCCCCCTAGTGCATTATTGGTCCATGCGCTTTGAGGCCAAGCATGGTTTTTTCAAAAGACTTGCCCACATCACTTGCAACTTCAGAAATATTTGCAAAACAATGGCCTTCAGGCATCAAATGTTACTGTGTTACAATCTTTTGTGTGAACACATATTTACACACCACAAAGAAATTGGTCCTGGTTGCACTACTTCACTTTCTTCCACTGAGGGATTTGATCAAATCTTACACAAATTTGAGCATACTCAATTGACTGAAGTGTACATACCCTCTTGGGTAAAGTGGAAAGGGACAGAATATCGTCCAGGAATGACCCTCCTTGTGTCTCATTCTCCACACGGTGAACCTCAGTTTGGAACAATTCAGAAGATTGTGGTTTTTGAGTCTGTCATTAAGTTCATTGTTCGAAAATGGGACCTATTAGGATTCGAAAGACACTATTTTGCATGCTGTGTCATTCCCACCGCTGTCATTGACTGCATTGATGTTGACTCTCTGGACGATTACCATCCTCTCCATGTAGTGAGGTCATACAAGGAAGGAGACAGCAACTACTACGTGTCTATGCGCTACCGCTTGTTTTAAATGTCCTTCTTTCAACTTGAACTTACAAAGACTGAGTTTTTATTTTTCTTGGGGGTTTTTTTGGACACACCTGTGCAGAATTTTGGAGATGCAAGTATTCTTTCCTTGTCTACCACAATTCAGAATGTTTTACGATGTTTTGCATATGTAGAATATATTATAATACACTAGTTGCAAATTAAAGGATAGCTCTTGCCAAAATGCAACCTGGGTTGTTTTTTACTGTAAATGAGACAAACTTAAATCTAAAAGCATAATTACGACAAACGAGCCATTTTTGACATTGACCGTGATTTCGTTTTGTGGTCAATGGCCGGTGAATGGGAGTACAAGGGGCATAACTTTGAGCGTATCAAAATCAATATTTTTACAACACTAAGAAGGCTTGACACACCATGAAACTTTGCTCGAAGTATCGCCTGGGTCTCTACACATGAACTCGAGCATTGAGAACATTGTTTGTGTACACAGAGTTTACTAAAAAGAAAGGTTTTGAACAACTCATTTTCACTGTTTGAGTTTCCGCTCACGGCCGTCTTGCCAATCAAGAGGTGTCGATCTCCGACAACAACTATCCACGCAAGATCACACATGCTTTTTCCGGCTTTTGATTTTAGTATTGTTTCTTATTTGAGGCTCTTTTTACAACTAGGAGGTTAATATTATTTTTCACTTGGGACAAAACAACGAATTGGCCATGCATTTATATGGAAATATGCTTTAGGAGCTATCCATCTTTACTCTCCTCGCATTTGGAGATCAACACCTCTTGATTGGCAAGACGGCCGCGAGCGGAAACTCAAACAGTGAAAGTGAGTTGTTCAAAACCTTTCTTTTTAGTAAACTCTGTGTACACAAACAATGTTCTCAATGCTCGAGTTCATGTGTAGAGACCCAGGCGATGCTTCGAGCAAAGTTTCATGGTGTGTCGAGCCTTCTTAGTGTTGTAAAAATATCGATTTTGATGCGCTCAAAGTTATACCCCTAGTACTCCCATTCACCGGCCACAAAAAGAAATCACGGTCAATGTCAAAAACGGCTCGTTTGTCGTAATTATGCTTTTAGATGTTTGTCTTGTTTGCAGTAAAAAACAGCCCAGGTTGCATTTTGGCAAGAGTTATCCTTTAAGCTAGCATTGAAGCACTATTACAGTATGTGTAAAAAAATGCATGTCATATTGTAGCTTTGTATTTGTTACAAGATATTAAATCATATCCATGTAGGTAAGTCTTTTTCTATGCACCTTTATGACAGCCACAACAAGAGCAGACCCAAAGTGGATCAACTGTTGATCCTCTTGTGGACCAACAACCTGAAGCAGAAAGTCAGACATCAGTGGATGAAGTGCCAACATTTGTATGTGTTACTGCCTTCTCTTCACTTAAAATTATTGAAATTTATTACTAATCTGCAACTGGGTTTGAAAAGATTCTTGTTTCTTTGTCTTTTACAGAATATTTCTGAGGTCCTAATGAACAGTGTAGAAGGCAAGGACATTTTGACCAGTCTTGAGAAGAATACGTTATCTTTAAATCAGCGAAGATGCATGGTCAGAATTCTAGTTTCACACCTAATGAGTCGCTTTGGAGAAAAGTATGTATGCATACTTTATAATAAAAGTATAAATTTACATACATTAATAAAAGTATAAATTACTGAGCTGTGTCTTTAAATAACAGTATTAAGCACTGTGTGACAGCTCACTCAAAAATAAAAAGTCTGTCATTAATTACTCACCCTCATGTTGTTCCAATCCCCTTAGACTTTTGTTCATCCTCTAAACACAGTTGAAGGTATATAAATTAAATCCAGGAGGGTTTTGCCCCTTCATTGACAGCCTGAGCAACTAACCTACAAAGGTAGTAAAAACATCATGGAAGTAGTTAACTACTTGGATGTTACTCCAATGGTCCAACTGTAATTTTCTAAGTGATGGAAATGTTTTTTGTGCGGCAAAAAATAAACACATACCGTATTTTGGCTTTATTTAACATTGTCTTAACATCCTCTTTAATCTCCAACTTGCACAAAAGCTACTGCTGCTTATCTGGTCCTCAAGAACACCATGACACACCTCTCACAATTCATGCGTTGTGATTTTCTCTTGGACCAGAGATGTAGCAGCAGCTCTAGTGAATATGAGTTGAAGTGGAAGTTTGATAGTAGTTGATAATACCTATTATTTTTGTCCCATCACTTAAGAAAATTATGATTGAAACACTGGGGTAACATCTTCTAATTTGATATTTTTTCTACATTACTGGGCTTTCAAAGTGAAAATTGCTTGTGCTGACAATGGAGCAACAAAAAATCTCTCTAATTTTATTAAAAACAAAAAAGATTTCAGGTGCAAAACCACGAAAGTGCATCATACCAATTTAGTCACTCCCAAACACATGCCCTAGACATGCCCATTTCCTATTCCAGTGGCCCCTGTTGCATGTGTCGCCAGAAGTAGCCAAGCCTTGCTGAAAATTATTTAATGTCTGTACTGTAATGAGGCTTGACCTTCTCCTAAATACTTTCTATATATTGTTTCTAGCCCATCCTCTGAGAAAAAGATGTGTTTGGCTGTTTCTCTGGTTCAGCAGTATCCCTGTCTTAAAGACACTCAGGGTAAAGGCTATGTGAGTACAACTTTATTATTGCAATGTTTCTAAAGCTCTATACAATGTGTTTTTCATTATCTGTGCCTTTCCAAATAAAGTATTTAGTTTTGATACAGAATACAAACTAGAGTTGGGCGATAACCCTCTTTATCAGATCGTCTGGATCGCCAGCTTGTCAATCGGCGATACACAATATTATCGTGGGAAGGGGCATTTATTAGCTTATCATTTTTTTTTTCTTTTACCTACCTACTTATATTCTTCATTTTTTAACGATGTATTTAATAATGACTTTATTTTACTTTGTCGGAAATTTTGCATGTTAAGGGTGATCGAGTTTAGAGGTCACGCACGTCCGCGGCTCAAAACGCAATGGCTATCCACTAGGGGTGTGACGAGACACTTATCCCACGAGACGAGACGAGACACGAGACTGGGTTCACGAGAATGAGACGAGACAAGATTTTTAAACATTTCTTAAGAAATCTTCAGTGATGAAATATATAGGGAAAATAGTCTTTTATTCAACTGAAAAAAGACAAAATGCAAAAAAAAAATTAGGTGCATTTTGAACTTTATGAAATTAAACTTACATTTTAAAGAATTATTTGCAGTAATAAACAAGAGCTTCACCATTCTGGATAAATTAGGAATCCCAGCTGTTTTTAATAAATTGGAGACCATGATTCCCTCAAAAAAGATTAGAAAACTAAACAAAATAATGTATTTTAATAGTGGTTCTGACAAACTGTTCATTGCTCAAGTCTTTTAAAAACATATATTCATTTAAACAAAGTAAAAAGAAAAAAAAATCCAATGAAGGAGTCAGTGTCTCACTTCATTAAGACTTGCTTGACTATTGAAATTTCCTGAATGAATGATTCAATGACATACTTTTTTTTTTAAACGGGCAGTTGTCGCCACCTCCTGGCGGAAGAGGATAAGCGTTACTTTACATACAAGATTGTTTCGTTTTGATCGCTCCTGTAGACAATACGTGTTTATACCCAAACTATAAACTTTTATCCCAGTACTTCTATTATTAAAATGTCTATAACACAGAAATAATGATTATAATGTGGTTAAAAAGACTGCTTGTGTTACTTTTTCTGCGTTCACATTTACCCCGACCCTCTGATTCATTAATATGGGCAGCGACAAAACCTGCTTCTCACGCTCCACTGACGCTGGCGATGTCAAACAGTCCTAATAGACATAGCTAAATCGTTGTCATTCAGTAATAAGATCGCGTGGGTGTTTGAATCGAGATCTGGATATTTTAAGGATTAATTGTGCAGCTCTAATGTTTTAGAAATGCAAAATGTTTTGCAAATTATATCTTCACAAGATCTCGCGAGACACATCGGATCTCGCGAGATCTCGTCCCACGAGATCTCGTCATATCCCTACTATCCATATATTACTAGCAGACACATCTTCATTTTGCATTTCTAAGAGAAATGAAAAGGTTACAATCGGACGCAAGAGTTTGTGAGGTGCACATCTATAGCAGCTGTGCGATGATGACAGTTTTGTTTCTTCGTTTAAAATACGAATTGTTCTTGTTTTGTTGTTGTTGTCTTTTTTTCTGTGAAGATCTTTGAATTCATTTTGTTGTTTTTTTTAAGTTTTGTTTCGTATACCAAAGTTTGTGTATGTAAGGTGACTTTTTTGTTGAAAGTAAAAAATTAATGAATATTGTTCTTATTAAGACCTCTGCTCATAGCTACAGATGATGTTTTCCATGTAAGTCACAAGCATAAACTTGTGAGGGCCGCTTGTGATGGACGTTATGGACATTAATAAGTGAAAATGCGCTTTTCACTATAGATTCTGTAATAAGTGTCCATGTCCTATGTACATTTAGAAAGAAAATAACAGGCTTGTTTCTCTAGTAGAAGCACGCAATGATACTGTATGAATTCGCCTTATATATATAACTTAGAAACCTTTTTATTTAAGTTAATTCATTTTGCGCAGCTTATTTTTGCACCATCATGGCAGAAGCATAGCAATAAATTTAACAAGTAGTAAATTTATTGGGCTATATGCAATTTAATTTTATTAACATTAATTATTACTACTACTGTTTTTTTTTTAATATTATTATTCATTTATTTGCTTCGCCATAGTTTTAGATCGACATGTCCGCATCACTTTCACTTGCGACTTGAACGCAAACGTAAAGCTTCTTTTCTCATTGAAAATGTTGAAAATATTTTTAAATCATTTAACATTCACGAATTACATCCGAAGTGATTCAAGAAACGGTAGCCATCCTTGTTGTTTCTGTAATACAGTATTTTCTTTTTTCTTGGATAGTATGACACTGCAATTAAAACGAATATCAAAATAATATAAAGTTGGCACTGATAAAATTGTTATATTAATGTGTCGCAGTTGAATGTTTAATTTCGGTGTATATGTCAATGTGGATATAAAACTGTGGCGGGGTATATGGAATTGTAAAATTATTTAAAAAGTATCGTCATTGACATCAGCCTATCGGCGATCTGCCTGCATATAGTCGATACACGATATTATCAACTATCGGAACAACCCTAATACAAACTTATATTGTGTTTTTAGGAAGCATGGTTCAGCCCAGGACGAAGCCATCGTCCAGCAACTGGATTCCTTGAAGAACGCCTGCGAAATGTCAGGAAGAGAACACGTCGTGAAACCCGCACAAGCTGTGAGAAGGATGATTCTGAAGCCATAATCAGCATGAGCAGCATCTCGGTTATTCCAGGTAAAAGTTTCGATTTGTTATCTTTTACTAAATATTGTAAAAGATTGTGTTGTTGTTGTTGTTGTTGTTATTATTATTATTATTATTATTATTATTATTATTATTATTAAATGCCCTTAATTTTAATGCTGTTTAAGTTATTTTTACTTGCAGAGCCAAGAATTACCCCTGACAGGGCAGTACAACTTGCAGAATGGCTCAAAAATAACATGTTGCCAGCTAACAAAGTGGCAGAGTACATGAAAGAAACAGCCATCCACAGGTCTCAATGGATAAGAGCTAATGGGACAAAGTCTATCGAGGATATAACTTGTGAATTCCCTCGACTCCTTGATACTCCAGGCATGGTAGGTTCAAATCTGTGCATCTTTTGTTCAAAAAGTCTTTTTGGTTGTCATTAGTGCTTCAATAACAAATCGATAATGAAAATTATCTGCTCTGCCCACTATGCATATACAACTTCTACCAGTCCCGTCATTTTTATAGATCAAATTCATATACAAATAGTGGATGAAACTGAGTAAGCAGTCTTTTCTATTTGTTACTATGCGATCCTGAATACAGTTCCCTTTAGAGGTATCTAGTACTGCACTTGAATGTCAGTTACACACGAAAATAATTCACAATGTCTGTATTTATGTATTTTATTTTTTTTTTTCCTTTTTCAGATTTCACAAGACTTCTCTGTTTTATTCCCTGACCATGCAGAGAGACTTTTCTTAGATTGGAAAGTATGTTTTAAAGACAAAATCCTTCTCTTTGCCCGCCAGGAGAAAAAGGCTCAGGAGCTTCTCCAAAACGTAGATAGTTTGTCTTCAGGTACAGTTGTGAGTCCAAAAACAGAATAAGAAGTCTCCAACCCTGCTCTTGGAGACCCACCATCCTGCATAGTTCAGCTCCAAACCTAATCAAACACACCTGAACCACTGCTTTTAGTATTTCAGGATTACTTGAAAATGCACAGGCAAGTGTGCTGAAGCAGGTTGGAAATAAACTTTGCAGGACGGTAGGTCCCCAAGAGAAGGGTTAAAGACCTCCACTTTAAATTAATGACAAATAGAATAATTGATACCAAATATTCATCCACACAGATGCTCAAAGTGACCTTGCACTCAGGCTGCTTCCTGTGATACTGCCCACCCCTGTCTACAAAATTGGAACGAAAATGTTCAAACCAAGCCTGGAAGAAAATATCAAGGCTTTCATTGAATTCAAGAATGTAAGTAATGTTTTGCACACATCACTATGCAAACCATACCAGGAGCAACCTAAAATGATTTTTCATATGTTTTAGCCATGTGAAAGTGTTAAAGCGTGCCTGCACTGAGAAATCAATTTTTACATGAACTTTAGTCATATAAGAGGTCATTGTATACACAGTAACATCATGTAAGTGTCATAACTGAGACCGTTCACATCACGGAGAATTTAGCTTTTACTGACACCAGGCCCAGAAAATGAACAGTTGAGGAATGTGATCATTTGTGACGTTATAGGGCAAGTAAACCCAGCCTCCACATAAGATGATGAACACGTCCTTCTGTAGCCCCGCCAACTGATTCACACATGTGCTCAAAACCAGATGAAGCATTAAACATCAAACATGCCGTGAAGTATTGTACAGTAACAGGTTCCTGCAGAAAACAGTGTTTGCTTAACCTTCATTCGGACTCTGATGTTAGTAATATGTGGTTAAAGTTTATTTTTAAAGACGTTTCAGCTCACGTGAGCAAAACACGGAGCGTCTGTTCATTTAAACGCGGATCCGTATGTAAACAAAGTGAGTCAGACATTATAACAACGCTCCTTCATCAGTATTGGATCTGACAGGATTCTGCAGTGTTTTTATGTGACTAAAATGCTTATACTCTTCTTCACTATTGCGTTGTTAGAGATCGCTTGATCCTGTTATATGTAATTAGATGTTTTAGCTGATGTGAGTTAAATGCAGCATGTCTGTTCACTTCGACGCGATTCTTGTGTAAACAAAACGGAGGTTAACGTTGCATTTGCAGGGAGTTTGACTTTTTAAAACAACACTGCTTCATCAGTAACTGATCTGACAGGAATATGCAGTGTTTTAATGTGTGTATGTGTCAGTATTACTCGTAGCCTGCGTGTCTATTCACAGAAACTCTAACGTAACTTACTACGCAAAACTCTTATCCAATCACAGAGCTGTAGGCGTTTACTTCAAAGTCTTCAGTGCAACACACCCATTAAAATCGATCATTTCTGGAGCCTACCTCAAAACCAGGGTATAAAATAACATATAACTTATTGATTCTTATGATTTTTAATGTAAAAACCACACGAATATCATAAGTGGACATCAGACTACAGTATTAAGAAAAAACAGCTCAGGACAGCTTTAAATTAATTATTTGTCATGGATTGGATTTTGTTTAATGCTGCATTGTGTGTGTAAAGTGATTTGTATGTTTTTAATGTTCTTCTGTTTTTAACAGGTTGGCACTAACATGGTTGAGTACCTAAAGGAGGCTGATCTCACAAAACCCTTCCCCTTTGTCCTTGGGCTTGGGGATTGCAGCAACTGCCATCAAGCCTTTGTTGTTGTCGGCAAGCAGGCACTTCAGCAAAACACACTTATCTGTGCTGTGGACACATGCTTTAAACTTTTTTACGTGTTGGACATCCATTTTCCGAAGCAGTGCGCACCAGTGTGGGAATTTTTGCAGACTGTTGTCTACAAACTACCAGGAACAGAATCCCCTTCAGTAAGACTGCTTCGTAGCTATTTGTCGTGTTAAGTGTTACTGGACAACAACTAACCCTCTCTAAAATGTTGTTTATATGAAGAGGAAAGTTGTCAGATTAATATATACATATAGAACCCTTTCTGAAATGTTGTGACTTGATATTTTCATATATTTATGTGCATCTACAATGTGAGTTTATGAAGTTAATATGGGTTTATATGAATTGAAAAGTTGTCAGTTAAATGTATAGAACCCTTTCTAAATGTTGTGACTTGATATGGGGTTGTTAGAGGAAAGTTGTCAGACTTACATATTATACATCTAAAAATGTATATCTTAAATGTTATGCGAGTTTGAAATTAATATGGTTTTATATGAAGAGGAAATTTGTCAGACTACTTAGATTAGAATCTTTACTCGTGCCACTTTGTTAAACATACTTCTAAAATGTATGAGTTTATAGAGAAGAAAGTTGTCTTACTACACACACACACACACACACACACACAAAAACACACACGTGTATATTTTAACGTTTATTAATGCAAATTGTATTTTTTATTTTGCATTAAAATAGCCTTTTATAAATTCATTTTGTCTCTTTTTTTGTTGTCTTAAGTAATTCTCTTTGATTATTGCTTATTTTCTTTATTATTAAATATTTCAGGTTTGTTTTCAACCAGCAACGTAGTATTTTTTTTTGTCAATAGTCTAGGTAAATAAAACAACCCAACGTGTTGGGTCAAAAATTTAACCCAACAAGTTGGGTTAAAATAACCCAACGCTGGGTTTGTCCATATTTGACCCAGCGTTGGGTTACCAAAATAACCCAATTTGGGTTATTTTAACCCAGCGTTTTTTTAGAGTGTATTTGGTTACGCGTTTTTCAGTTTTGTATACCTATTTAAACTTTGTGTAAGTTATTATTTTATATTAGGCATATAACGTGGTGTATTATTATTCGTTTTGTTAATAACAATTCGTTACGCTAATGCCGCTAATTTAAAAGTGAAAGTAAAATGCGCCGGACGCTTTTACAAGCAGTACCGGCGCAGAGTACGGTCTGCGTATAGGGCAACTCCGAGGGGAGCACCATACCAGTTGTTAAAAAAAATGTATACGTTCTATAGTTATATCAACATATACATATACACATACAGTAACGCTAAGAACACGTAACGCGCCATTCGCGCCCGCGCCCCCTCTCGCCCTCATTTTAAGTATGTTTGCGGCTGACTGCAATCATAATAAGCGGTCCGGCGCCGAGAAAAGAAAACGGTAAAAAGCCAAGATGACGCCCGCCTGTGTCTCACTTTCAGGTGCGTTCATAATCGTGATAAACTTTTTTGGCTGTTGACGTTTACGTTAACTGTTAACGTGTTTTAGTGTTGGTATTAATTTGACCACGACCAACGCACCAGCCTTATTAGTTTCCATGGGTTAAAATGCACGAACCTATATAAAAACAATGAGGCAATAATGATCGGGTAATTAAAAATAATCATATGGTTTCATTAATTAACACTGTTAAAATACATAATGTGGGCTTATACGAAATAAACAATTTATGTACATTACATATTATTACAAATGCCTGCAAAGGGCGCCAAAGGCCTAATAATTGTTGTTGTTACACTTACATTTAATTCAAATATCCACTTAATCTTGTGATAAAAATGCTACAGCCTCTATAATTTATTCAACAAAAACATGTGGACATCACAACCCTTGCCAAAATTAACCATGGTTTTATCGCAGTAAAACTGCTTAATTTTCTTTTATGTGTTTTCTGGATGCTTGAAACAATAAAATCAATTAGACAACTGTCAAAATCATAGTCATAGGTAACTGTTTAGATCTACAACTGTAATTTATAAATAATACAATTTAAATGCAATTTATTCGTTTAGTTTTATATTTTATTAAAGTTGACCCTGTATAATAGATTTTATACAATTCTGCATAGGGCACTCATTTGGCCAGCAGCGGCCCTGTTTACAAGATTTAAAACCAAAGGAAAGTGAAGAAAAGAGGGAAAACTCAAACGAACTAAAAACAAACAACTGCTTGATGCCGAATTTGCATTTAAATTACATTTTGGAAGTTCAAAATTGGGGGCACCATTGAAGTGATATGGAGAAAAATACTGTTTTTATTTTTTTGTAAATTGTTCTTCTGGAAGTGGACTTCTCCTTTAAGTGCACTCGGCCTCTATTGTGTCTTTGTCCATAGAATATAATGTTATTCAGACAAATACAACAGGTCACTGTACAACAACAGGATGTGTGGTGTACCCAACTTTGAGTGCCAATTTGTCTGTGCCCTGCACCCAGTGATGGATGCCAATGAGTTATCTTAGAGCATTGGTCTCAAACTCAGTTCTGGAGGGCCACAGATCTGCACAGTTTGCTGGTTGGAGCTAAACTCTGCAGAGCTGCAGCCCTCCAGGAAATAAGTTTGAGACTTCTGGGTTAGAGTTTAACCCTTGTATGGTGTTCAGGTCCGTTTTCACTTTTTGTCAAAAGAAAAATGATATGAAAAATTATTTTTTAAAATTCATACTCATTAGCCTTAGCTCATTTTCTGTGAAGAACATACATCAGAACAAATTTTTAATGATCACACACTGTACACCCCCCTACACACTTATGTTACATACAGGATGTTTCTGTGTGTGTATGTGTGAATATATGTGAGAGACAGAGTCTGTGAGAGTGTGAGTGTAAGTGTGAGTTGTGTGCTTCTGCCCCTCTCATTCCCACACAAGGTTGTAGTGCTTTAATTCATAATTCATATGTGATCTAACAAAGGAAAAGGGCAAATGTCAGCCATAAATGCTGTTTATATAGCTTGTAATTGGGATGAAGTAAATATCTGTTAATAATTTCTTTAAATGTGTTGAATTAAAAAGCTAAAAATGCAGCGGGTCCACCAGACCCACAAACACTGGCAGAGTAACAAAACTAACACCATACAAGGGTTAAAAACATTATCTTAATAATAGAATCTTAGAAGCTAAAAACAAAGATTTGCAGTTGAAAAACTAATGGGTCTGCTTCACTGTAACCTGAAGGTATTTGCTGGAGAAAAAAGAAGAAGAAAAAAAGAAGAAAAAAACTTCCTGTCATCATCTTCCTGTTGCTGCAGAAGCAAAAAGAAATCATTTCCCAGTCAGTACTTCATAAGAGACAAAACAAGAAACAAGGGTAAGTAAAACAGCATAATTTTTAATTGTACATTAAAAGTTGTAAAATAAATAAGCAAATAAATAAATAAGCAGTGCTTTTTAATCAAATTTAGTCAGGACTGATGTAAATGTAATTGTAGTGCATCTTTTTAATATTGTAAAATGGCTGTTCTTTTTTATTGTTCTGAGAATGTATTTGTCATTTAAATAAATGACTTACTTTTTTCTTTTATTTTACAAAGATTTTTCCCATGTTGTTACATACAATTGTATGATGAAACTCCAACAGAATTGAATGATCCTTAATATGATATTATTCATTTTATGAATTATGAATTTTAAATAAGTAAAAAAAAAAAGAAAAAAAAAAAAAAGAAAAAAGATTGTTTAGTGACGTGAGACTTGACTTTAGACTCTTGTGTTACAGACCTCATATTTGACTCGCTCTTCAATAAAATTAACTTTTAATAATAAATATAATATAATTGCATTGCCACAAAACTGAATCAAAACTCTTCACTAGGGCAGGTTTGTGGATATAGAAGATTCATTACAGGGATCTAATCAACCTTAATGAACTTTCTATTTTTTTGTGAATCTTAAGGACGAGAACAAAGACATTCCACACCAGGGAAACAAAAAATTCATCAATCTAACATACTGTGCAGTTTACGGACCTATGAAGATGCCTACTTTCCAGTTTGTAAGTCTATTTGGGAGCCAACTGGCCAAAAAGAGTGTTGTGACTTCAGTTTCATTGAGTCTTTTGTTAGTAGGTTTGGAAGCAATGATTGATGTAAAATTTAAATGTCCGTGCAGCGCTACTTGGAATAAACATTTAATAATTCTCATTTTCATTGCTCCCTTTATCGTTGCTTGGCATATAATGATATTGCTAATAAGGCCTTGGGAATATAAATGTGAATGTAATTGGAATACATGCAAAAAAGGATCATCTCAAGGAGAAGAAAACAAAGGAACATCTCAAGGCACAGACAACAGAGGAACATCTCAAGGAGAAGACAGCAGAGGAACATCTCAAGGCGCAGACAACAGAGGAACATCTCAAGGAGAAGACAACAGAGGAACATCTCAAGGTCAAGACAAGAAAGAAACATCCCTGTCTAAAATAAATGAGCCTGAGGAAAATTTGAGTCGTGAAAAAGCTTTTTTAGTGTGTTGGATTCCGAGTCTTTTATGGTTCTGTTTATGTTTAATTGATGGTGATTATATTGCTTGTGGACAAATAGATTGTGATGGTCACTATACCTGTGATACAGAATTGCACCCAAATTGTTTGAATTGGTGCAAACCCAACAAACTGAGCCAAGGAAAAAATGAGACTCAGTGTTACGAAAAAACACGAAAGCTGATTGTGCAGTCAAAGGTAAATATCATGCTTTTTACACAAATTTACTTTTAGCATTTTTGTTTTGTTTTGTTTATTTATTCATTTATTTATATTTACCAATGAAGGCAAAGATGGTGAAATTACAAACAGGAAATACACATTCTGAGACATGGAATGAATAACTGGGAATTTTATTAACATTAACATTAAAACCTCTTATTTTTCACCTCAAAATTATGGCTGAGCCTCCATTTCCTTTTTTGACGTGCTGCAACAAAAATTCCTAGCTTTATGAATGTAATAGTTAAATCTACAAGATATTCTCAACATATTTATATTAAACTGCACAGAAATGGAAGAAGTTTAACTTTATTTATTTATTTTTGTATCAAGCTTGCAGGTTATTATCTGGCTATTATCTTCTGCGCTATAGCAGTTGTGATTGTAACTGTGATGTATTGCTGCTGCACATCTGGAGAATCAATGCACAGTGGAAAAACAGATCCAGAGAGCCAGAGTCATGGGCGGCAAGGTCCAGGTCCTGAGAATCGGCAACGGAATGACAACCATCAAATAAACAACACTAACAATGCAACCGAGGATGACAGACTCATAACGACACCTTTATAACCCTGCAAGTATCAGTAACATCGCATCAGCCATCAGCTTTTGTGTGTCTTGTGTGACATTACAAAGTTTGGATGCATCTGTTTGAAAGAGACTTGACTGAGGGGATCAGCAGAAAGATTTTCGGTAACACTTTATTTTACGGCTTCTTAACTAGTTTCTTATTAGCATGCATATTACTAGAATATTAGCCATTTATTTGTACTAATTAAGCACATATTAATGCCTTAATCTACATAACTTTATTCTACATCCCTAATCCTACCCAATACCTAAACTTAACAACTGCCTTACTAACTATTAATAAGCAGGAAATTAGGAATGTATTGAGGGAAAAGTTGTAGTTAATAGTGAATAAGTGTTTCCTATTCTAAAGTGTTACCAGATTTTCAGTGAATAACAGATACATTTTTACCCTCTTTTTTACACAAAGTATGCCTTGGAATGCAGCACAAGAGTCCACCTCTCTTTTTCTTCTTTTGTTTTATAAATGACCCATAGAAAGATGCTTTGCAAGCTGCATAAAGATAATAATTGCAAAAAGTTCATAGAGGTTTGTATGTTTACATTCTTTTCAAAAGATTATTTTCTGGTTGTGTTTTTATTATTATATTATGTGAGATTTCAGTTCATTGATTGTTTTATTGTTTATAACTGTCCTTTATAAATATGTATAAAACAATATAAAAAATATTACATTGTTTATTTGTTAAATTGGACATAAGAAAAATTACATGTTGCATACAATAACCTACAAAAAATTACATGTTGCTTTAAATGTCACTGCTTTTCTAGCGCATTAGCTGATATTATTTTGTTAAAAATACTTTTGCATTTTAATATAAAAAATATATTGTACTTCTTTTCTGTTTTCCACATTTCACATCTGCTGTAGCTTTCCCTTGAAATGTGGCATTGCAGTATCATGAGTATTGCCAGTTCTTGCATAATTGCTCATGATGATCCTCATTTCAAGGATTAAATCATCTGCTAAATGATTACATGTAAATTCCATTTTATGTACTCCTTTGTAATTCTTGTAACCTGTATGTTCATCTTTTTAAGAATTTTAGTGTAATCTGCTTTATGACATTGTGTTGCCAATGTGTATTATAATATATTATAATGGTTTGTTTTATTTGACAAACATGATTAAAATGATCTGATTAATGTCACTGAATTTAGTTCAGTGGAACATGTCTGTATTACTCGATAAAGTATTCTCAAAAGAAAGTTGACCCTCACTGTGCAATTTGTATGAATATACCATTGTTTCCATTGTCCCTTGCATGTTCCCTGACTACTATCCACACATATTCAAGCAAATATGTTTATATATGTATGTATGTTTGCATGCATGCATTTATTTATTCATTTATTTATTTAGAAACTTGCAGCACAACTACTTTTAAATTATGGTAAAGCAGGACTTATCTAATCAGAGAAGATGCTTTAAATTGATAAAAAGTGATGATAGAGTTATTGTTACAAAAGATTTATATTTCAGATAAATGCTTGTTCTTCATGAATGGTCTACTCATCAAAGAAATCTGAAAACAAAATGTACTGTTGTTTTCAACATAATTTTATTTTTTAGCAGCAAATCAGAATACTAGAATGATTTCTGAAGATCATGTGACTGGAGTAATGATGCTAAAATTCAGCTTTGTAATGACATAAATTACATATATTCAAATAGAAAGCAGTTATTTTAAATAGCAAAATATTTCAAACTTTTACTGTTTTGCTGTACTTTGGATCAAATAAATGCAGGCTTGATGAGCAGAAGAGACTTCTTTAAAAAAACATTAAAAATCTTACTGTTTAAAAACTTTTGACTGGTAGTGTAAGTATCAAACACCTGTAACCCCTAATAGGTTTGCAGAACTGAATTATATCACATTTATGTATTTCTAATCATAAGAACAAAAGATGAGATGTTTTAGCAAACAGTAACAAGGACATTTTTTTATATAAAGAACAAAACAATATATAATATATTGTCCCTGATTATCCAAGTCATCATAGATTCAGGAACAGACTGACCAATAACAAGCAGCCACATCTGAAGAGTGACACTAAAATTGGATAAATAGAAGGATAAAGAGCAAACAGTGCTTACACATACTGGGATATAGCATTCTGTCGTATCTATACAAGTAAGTATACAACATAGTAAACTTAATTTACTTTAATGTCTTTTTTTTTTTTTTCTTTACTCTGTTAATGTATTACTTGTGCTGGACAATTGTTAAGAAATTTTATTTCAATTTAAGTGGACAGTTCAGATTCAGATTCATAATTTATTGTCCTCACACAAGGAAATTTGCTTTCACAGACTGTACCCAAGCTGTAGTGTAGTTAAAAAAAAAAAACTATTTATGTGGACCAGTCTATGGACATTAATCAAAAGCATCATCAAACTTGAATTTAATATATATTTTAAGATGCTTCTATACTGTTTTCTTAAATTTGCAGGTAATGAAGACTTTATAGAGCTGAATGGTAACAAGATATGGCTGTATATTGGCACAATGTTATTACCTACGGCCGAATCACAGCCGCGCCAAAATACAGCCATCCACGAGTGCGATATTGCGTTTATACAACAGTTTGATGGCACAAGTGTGTAAATACATAAGAAGCAACAACAGGGCAACAACAATTACCTACATCTGATACAGCATTCATTATCCTTTCATCTTGTACTGCACTCCTCAGTGCATTTGTTAGCTGTGTCAAGCTGATGTTGAAAGTAAAAAACCCTTCCATTTATAACAGCGTTTATTTTTTAATATAAAAGTCTTGTCACCATCTAATGGCAGAACAATGTAACTAAAATCACCATCATGAAGACGTACTGTTTCTTAATACTAAACTCTTATTAAATACTGCTATCTTCTCGCTCGATCTGGGCATACTTGCTCTTTGATTTGTTCAAGGTGTGTGAGGCAAATGCTATTGGCCTCCCGAAGGCATGATGTGGGAAATCACTGCCCCCACACCATACGGTAAAGCATCACAGGCTAACTGCAGAGGAAGATTTGGATTAAAATGAGTCAACACCCCTGACTTCAGAAGAGCTTTCTTGGCTTCTTGAAAAGTGGTCTCACACTGTTGTGTCCATTCCCATGACCAGAGCTGGCTGGTGTTCTGTGGGGCTGGAGCCTCTAGTATAGCTCTTACTTTCGAGGGTGCTTTGTGCAGCCCATCAGCGTTGATTACATGTCCAAGGTATTCGACTGACTGCTTGAAAAACTCACATTTATCTTTTCACCCCTTTAAGCCATATTGCTTCAGACGCTGGAGTGTGCTATCCAGATTACTCAGATGCTCTGCCTCTGTTTTCCCTGTTACCAAAATGTCATCTAAGTAGCACTGCACCCCTGCTAGGCCACTTAACACCTGATCCATGGCCCGCTGAAAAAGAGAAGGGGCCGAGGTCACGCCGAAAGGAAGACGCTGGTATCTAAAAAGTCCCTTATGTGTGACAATTGTCAGTAACTCTTTAGAGGTTTCATCAACTTTCATTTGTAAGTAGGCTTGACTCAAATCAATTTTGCTGAAACGCTGCCCTCCTGCTAGGCCAGCAAATAAATCATCAATGAGGGGAAGTGGATACTGGTCAGCAGACAAAACTGGGTTCACAGTGACTTTGAAGTCACCACAAATCCGAATGGACCCATCCTTTTCAAGCATGGGTACAATAGGTGTAGCCCAATCGCTGTTACACACTGGTACGATGACTCCACTGGTTACCAGGTCTTTCAGGGCTGTTTCAACTTTCGCTCTGATAGCATATGGCACCGAACGGACTTTGCAACACTTGGGCTTACTACCAGGCTTGATGTCAAGTTTGGCTGTAATATCTTTCATCGTACCCAGTCCATCCTTGAATACCTCAGTATGTTTTTCCAGAACAACACTGAGCCCAGTGTTTTCTTTTGACACCATCTGCACCATCGGCCAGTCCACCTTCATTGTTTCCAGCCATTCTCACCCAAGTAAAGCTGGGTAGTTCCCTTTTACCACATAAAGGGGCAGTGTAGCTGACTGACCGTTCAGCTCTGCCTCCACATCCATTACACCTTTTATAGCCACTGGCTCCCCTGTATATGTTTTCAGGACTATCTTGGTGGGCTTTAAGCAGACATGTCTAAATGTTTTGCGGTACACAATATCTGACACAATGGAGACGGCAGCACCCGTGTCTATCTCCATGCGCACCGACTCTCCCTCTATGACAGGTGTCACCCAATAGCCTTTCGAGTCTCCTTCCATGGCTAGAATTTTTAATGGAACTTCCTCCAAAGAGGAGTCAGTGTCATCTGCATACTCCTTGCAATTTGACTGCACTTTATGCACACTCTTCTTTTCCTTTAATGTGCAAGGAACTCTGTTAAATTTCTGTTTTGCACTCTTTTGTTTTCCTCTGCAAGCGCGTTCCACGTGGCCTTTCTTTCCACAACTGCGACACACCAAATCTTTACACCAACACTCAGATGCAAGATGTCCAATTTGGCCACATCTATAACAGGAGCTTTGCCAGGTGAATTCTGGAATGTATTCATGTCAGTTGCCAATTTATGCACTTTATCTGAGCTACTGAATTGCTGTGCTTCTTTAGCAGCAAGTTCCATGCTTACACTCATTTCAGTGGCTTTCTGCAAAGTGAGATTACTTTCACTTAACAGCCTCTTTTGAATGGCTTCGCTTCTTAATCCACATACTAGCCTGTCCCTAATAGTATCATTCAAAACATCACCGAATTCACAGTGTTCTGACAATTTCTTCAGCGCCGCAACAAACATAGTCACAGTTTCTCCCTCTTCTTGGTTTCTCTTGTAAAACCGAAATCGGTTTAGGTGAAAAGTGTGAGCACAACACCGCCACAATTTCCGCGCAAGTTTTCTCACCTGACTTTGCGGGCTGTATGAGACTGAGCAGCAAAGTGAAAGTCCTAGCACCCATCACACTGAGGAAGGTAGGCACGATCTTTCCATCCTCAATAGCGTTCGCCTGAAGGAAATATTCAAATCGCTCTGTGTATGAGCTCCATTGTTCCTCATTTTCGTCAAATTGCCTGATGTTTCCAATGATGCTAGCCATCTCGTATTCCCTTATCAATTCACAAGCCCCAGCGTCGGTTCACGTTTAGTTCTTCACTAGCGGTAAATTTGGCCGTTCACACACGTAGAGTTTCTTTCAAAAAAAAATCCTCGTCGCCACTTTGCCGTGTCTTCCTTTTGTTATTTAGACAGAGGACAGTAAAGAAGAGTCAGGGCTACAAAGTCCGGAACAGAAAAACTTGTGTCTTTTTATTCTCAAACTTGCATTCAGGGAGCAAAATTACCTCGTCGTCACTACATGACTCCACCCCTTGATTGCATATTAAAGCATCATTTTTCTTCATACATAACACACTTCCTGTACATTCCTTTTCCTTTTGAGATATGCTGCACCGATACTTTAAATCACAAGTCAGAACAACACAGACAACACAACACGGCACAGCCACAGCCACAACAAAAGTAAGTCATGCATTAACTTTAAATAAATGCATCAAAACATGCATTAACTTTAAATAAATAAATTTTTAATAAATCATTGAAATACGTAAAGATGATGTCTAACAATAAGTTGCAAGTAATGACATCTTTGTAATAATTAGAATGTTATTGAATTGTGTTTGCATTTGCCAATTTCTGTCATTGTGTTCATTGCAGAACATATCACCATTTTTCTTTTCATCAGGATATCGAGCATCGAGCTACAAATACTACAAATAGCATAAAGATACTAAAACATCATCTATAGTCAAACAAGCTGATTCGTGATGTCTGCGTCTTGGAAGATTAAATGCATGTCTGCATTTAAGAGCGAACTGGGTAAAGCAGCTTTTTTCAGATCTGTTCCAGGAAACCTTTTGTTGATTCCACTGGGCATTTTAAGCGATTTCCAATTTTCATGTCCATGCAGTGGACAACACTGGAATAAAGGAATTGTATCGCTTGTCTTCATTGCACCTGCTGTTTTTGTTTTTGCTTTAACATTTCTCTATTTACTTAAATCTGAAGAAAAGCAAGAAACAGAAAATGCCCAAGGAAACAACGGAGAAAGAGCAAGGAAAAAAAGAAAATATTGTGATTATGTGGCAATTAGTTTCTTTCCAGTTGTTATGTGGATAATTCTGTTACTTATAGATGGGGATTATATTGCCTGTGGTCAAACAAAGTGGGAAGGACAGTATGCTTATGATGACAAACTAAAAATAAAATGGTGCAAACCTACTGAAAAGATGCTTAGAAACAATGAAACTGAACTACAAAACCAGATTCTCTGGAATATCAGATATTCACAGGTAAGTCACAGACTATACCTTCAAATAATAGAGTTGTATTTGTTAAATATTAAGTGATTTTCATGAAGATAAAAATAGCTTCAGTACTTTATTATGAAAGGTGTTCAGAATAAGACCGTTGTAAATTCACAATTTAACTCTCAGATGTACGCCTCAGACCACCTCAAGGAAGCAGTATTTAGATTTTAAAGTATAATGTTCACATCATACATGAATCATCAAAGGTGTGCTGTTCAAACTTAATAACATAAACTAAACATCTCTAGGGCACGGTTGCAAAATTCAGTTCCTGGAAGGGCCACATTCCTGCAGAGTTCAGTTCCAATCCTGCTCCAACACATGTAGGTTTTGAATAAGCCTGAACTTGATTAGCTGCATAGGTGAAGAGCTAAACTCTGCAGGACTGTGTCTCTCCAAAGAACCTGTCTGGGTGCTTCCTGTAACTTGGACAAAGCATTAACAAATGATTACTGACAGTATACCATAGAAGTCAATTTTTATTTTACATGCACTTTTTACCCCTTTTTACAGCTTTTTGGTTATATTGCACTTCTAGTCTGCGGCACTGTGATTTTGATTGTGGTTTGTATCTGCCACAATGATAAAAAGGAAACAAGTCAGAGACCGTCTTTGGATGACCAGAGTATGAGCTTACAGCAAATCGAGGGAAGTCCACCATCTGATTCATGAGATTCATACCCCCGAGAGAGACAGATCATGGTTATTTCCATTATCTGTGCATAATGGCAATTTGTATCAAAAGAGTATAAACCTGTTATATATAAAAATGCTGTATGTATCTAAACATTTCAAATATGTCTGAACTATCCCATTAAAATCATGTGTTAAGACAGCAAAAGCTCTTATTTTTTCCCCTTCATATTTTTGTATTGTTCACTATAACATGTTTTACCCACAAAATCCTATTGGACACAGAGTTGTAGCTTTACTTCAACTTTATTTCAATTTAGTTTACTTACTTTTTTTATAAAAAAAACAAACAAACAAAAAAAACAGTTACAAACAGTAAAACTACAATATATACTATAATATGCAGTGTTGGGAGTAACGCATTACAAAAGTAATAATATTACAGTAGTATATTACTTTTTGCTGTAATGCTATAATCCATTATTTATCAAATTTGGGTAATAATGTTACTCGTTACAATCTGAGTAACGCAAGTTACAACAACATATTTTAACTCAAAATTAAGTAATGAATTTACCAACAACGCAAAACAGCACACATATTTGCTCATGTGAGGATTTTTGTGAGTTTTTTACGTGCGTTAAGTACAAAGTCTGGTTTACTAACAAATAAAAGTTTAGCATTCATTACATCGCGAATATGGACACATTTAATTGGATTCATGCCCAATGAGAGAGGCAGGCTGCATTTGCTTTTAGCTTCACTTTAAAGTAGCCTAATTGGTTTTGGCTTGTTTAGCAATTTATATATTTCATACCTTTTTTGTTCCGAGAACCGTTCAAAATAGTCTTTAAGCTAAGTGTTGTGTTTATTGTTTGTACATTATAACATTTCGCTTTATTTACCAGCATTATTTATAAATGTAATAATTTTGTGCTTATCTGTGTAAAATACAAGTAACGTTAATGTAGACTTACATACCGGTAGCCTATCTAAATATGATTTTATAATTTTATGCTATATTGACCTACCTCATTACCCTCCACTGGATGTGTAATGAGCAGCAATAAACTACATTTTGGTATTTTATAATGCCTAATCATACTTCTGTGGATATTTTGGTGAAAGTAACTCAAAAGTAACTTAAAGGTAGTGTAACGCATTACAATTCAAAGACCGTAATATTGTAATGTAACTAATTACTTTTAAAAGACAGTAACTAGTAATATATAATGTATTACATTTTGAAAGTAACTTGCCCAACACTGATGATATATTATTACAAAGTATTTCTTTGGCTCATGTGTTAGCTCTACAATATTTTGAAATCTGTGTCGGCAGTAGTTCCTATTGATATATTCACTGATCATAATCCACTTATTTTTCTTCAGTGTGTGTGAGAGAAAAAACAGAGGCTAATGACAGTCATTTAACAAAGTTTAATCTGTAAATAAAGTACAAAAACAGTGTTAATTATGTTATTGCAGATTCTTTGTCCAGATAGAAACTTGTAATCGTATTTTATCATACGTTTGAGTATTTTATGTCCCCATGGTTTAATTTGTTATTTTTCTGCTGTGTTGGAGATGTCTGTGTCTGTAGTCTGTCTAAACATCATCAGATTGGCTCCTGATTGGTGCACAGCATTTTAAAAATCATGACATCACTTCCTTAGCAACCATCTTGTGTTCTGAGCTGTATTGTATTGTGTAGCGTTTGTGGGTATTAACAGAGATTGTGAGTACTGTTTGTTTTGTGTTGAAGAGTGTTATTTCAAAAGAACTGTTTTAGTGTTCCCCACTTGTAAGCCGCTTTGGATAAAAGCGTCTGCTAAATGAATACATGTAAATGTAAAAGTTAATGTAGTGTCTTTGACCCCGTTTGCCTGTTTAACAGGATTGCCCTCTAAATTTGTTTGCTTGGCTCTGTAAATAACTGTAAACTTAACAATCAAGGTGTAAACACTATAAACATGCAACAGGTGAATTTCTGTATTCAACAAAACTGAAAGGCAGTGTTGCAGTAAGAGGACGAGGAATAGGGAGAAACATCTTTGGCCACAGAGCTAGTTTGAATGTCCCGGGCCAACGTGGTGGTAACGTCACAATATATGCTGCAATCATGCAGAATGGGGTCCTTTTAGAGCATGCCAAAATAGGTCCTTGCAACACAGACCACATACTCACATTTTTAGACAAAGTATTGGATTAATGCAACAAAGAAACTGGTTTCATTATTCCAGGACCTCCCACAACACTCTCCCTTCCTTTCCTTTCTCTCCTTTCACAAGGCACTGGAAGGTTTATGATCTCCAACCCTGTGTTATACCAAGCTATGGAGGAGGCCTGTGTGACCTAATAGAAGCAGAGTCTGGGCAAGGATGGAGTCGCCATTCGAGAAGATTCTTCCCTTGGTGTTTTGCCATATCCAGCTACACAAAGAGATGATGCTAAGTTGCCATATGGTACCAAAACTGGGTTTTGTTAAATTATTGTAAAGTTTTCAGTTAAGCTTTTTGTTTTGCAAAAGATCTGAGATGTTTTGCTACTTGTGTGTTGTGTTTTGACAAAATGAGCCTCGTTTTTAAAATTGTGCCTGAGCAATCATAATCGTAAAAAAACTGTAACAAACTAGTAGCCATTATATAACATATTTACATTGCAGTGTAAATATAAAACATATGTCTTCATATATCTGAATTTAATTTCAAGTGATTGGAGTTGTGGTACTCTCGTGAACTTGTGTCAAAGATTGACACAGAAGAGAAGAAATTGTTAAATAAAGTCATTATTTTTGTTTTCTTTGCACACAAAAAGTATTCCCATAGCTTTATAACATTACGGTTGAAACCACTGATGTCACGTACTATTTTATCAATGTCCTCCTTACTACCTTTTTGGATCTTGAACGTCAATTGCATTGCGGTCTATGCAGGGTAGAATGCTCTCAAATTTCAAAAATACCTTAATTTGTGTTGTTCTGCCACCCAAATGCGCCTTGCATATGTTGAGAGATAACTCCTCTACCAATCACCATGCTGAAGTGGATACCCAGCTGACTTCGTTTAAAGGATGACTGGAGGTAGGGTAAAATTGAAAAGAACAAATTGAATTAAAGTACATTGAAAGGAAAGGAATACTTAACATATGTATCACTAGTGTAACATAGTGATACATATGTGAAATAACATTGTATATAAGCCATTAGGAGTGACTCCATCACAGATTTGCACAAACCTTTGGTAATATTTTATAAATGTCAATATAGAAGTATTGTGAAATGACTGCGTTTCCATTAACCAATGTTATATGTAATTGGTTCCTCTCACGATAAGCTATGGCAATGGAATTTGGTGGGATTTTGGCTTTATTTAATTGAAGGGGCTTATGCGTGTATCTTTACAGAAGCAGCGCCACACTGCTAGTATAAACATAACATCAGCTCCGGTGGCCGTGTCGGAGCCGTTACGTGCGGCAGTTGCCTGAAGTCAGGGTACATAGTCTAAGCATTAATGGCAGGGAAAGCCCCTTATACTTGAGAGCGGCTGCATATCAAGTGTTTCTTGGAGTTTACAGTACACTGAAGAAAGATCATATGAATTTTTACATATGCCAAATTAAAAAAAAAGCTGTTTCCATTGCAGTTTTGCAAAATATTCCTTTTTTGAATTGCCTGAAAAACCACCTCATGCAAGCATAAAAACTTTTTTGCAATATATGGGAGTTTTCGCGAAATTGCGTTTCCATTAGGCGTATTTTCAATTTGCGCATTTTGAAGGGTAGTGGAAATGCAGGTATTGATGCATATGAAATAAAGTACTGTAACATCTGAAATCTGTCACGTTCCAAACTGTATACTGAATAAATTGCAACAACATACACTCTAAAAGACGCTGGGTCATGCTTGTTGGGTAATTATGTTGGGTCATTTTTCCACTGTTGGGTAGTTTTAGTGTAACCCAGCTGTAGGGTTAGTGGCTGGGTCAATCTCACTGACCACTGAAACTATACACCCCTCCCCTCTCTCCGACAAAACAACCCAGCGCGGACTCAATGCAACCCAGCTGCTGGGTTGCGGGCAAGTGGCAACCTCCCGGTCTCCCTCTTGAAGCCAACACGGAAGTGATTAAAACTGCAATTCATCGACTGGCCGCTAGAGACTGGCTGCAAAACGTCAATCCCATAGACTCCCCATGTTAAAATGCCCAACTTCACAGCAGAAAAAAAATATGTTTACAGCCTGGTACAAAAAGTGGTTTTGGTCTATATAGCTAATTTTGCCCTTCATGTCAACTCTGAGGGGGGTGAATTTTTTTATAACTCATCCGTTTAATTTATATTAAGCCTTAAAGTTCTGCATAATTTAGGGCGTGGCCACTTAAGTGACAGGTGGATTGCCGCTGCTGTCACCACCGTTGCGCTCGGCGGGCGTAGTTTCAGCAACCAGCTCCACCCACGTCCCTCCTATTTACCTATTTTCGATTATCCGGGAGTGATGTGCAGTGAGGCGATTCCAAGATGGCGACGGCCGACTCCCGCCCACTAAGAGCTTCACAAATGCTCTTTGGAAACCTACGGGTGACGTCACGGACACTTTTACAGTCTATGGTTGCGGGTTACAGTCGGAGCGCAGGCTTTCCATTCTCTTCAGGAGAGAGCGAGTCCTCAGAGCCACCGATTTCAGGCGCATTGTCAGTGAAATTAAGGTTTGTATACATTTTATTTACAACATATACGTTATATTTGTCTATAAGGTCTTTACTGTGCTGTAAAGGTTTTTATTTTGCGCAACGCAACATACATGATGTCGCATGACAGAAACGCCTTGTCTTCAATAACTGATTTTAATCAATGCAAAACGGATTCTAATTCATTCGGGTGTTAAAATATGTTCTAAAAACTCTGTACCATTTATTTATGGGCAGTTTATTATGGATTCAGTCACGGCATGTAGCTAACTGCGGTCAGGCCAGCCTCCACTTAGAAAAACAGTCATTCTAGCTGCCGCTTTATTTTGAGGTGTGCGCATGTACTACGCGTTAAGGTAATAGCGTGCAAATAACCTACATCAATGGAAAAGCGATCTTTAGCTTTTATTTATTGAGCAAGTTACTCTGTTAATATTGAATGAATGGATGAATAAATTCCAACAAACAAACAAACAATTAAATAAACAAATGTTTAAAAAACGGTCTGATTGCAAATGTTGCTCAAATGTTGAGTAATATTCAATGTAGAATTTCCAAATAATATGAAAATAAATAATGAGAAATAACAAAATAAATGTGCAAATAACAATTTTTATATGTAAATTCACATTATTATTATTATAAATAAAACTCCCTGTGTTCACAAAATGTTTCACTTTAAATTAGATTTTGTCTTTGATTTTGAAGAGCTCTAAAAAAGAATCTCCCTGATTGCACTGACCAATTTCAATTCAAATTGACAGTCCACCACCCCAGTGTCACCCTCAGCCAGATTTAGGACTATCTGATATAGCATTACATAATAAAAGGCCTCCAAAAACTCATATATAACAAGTCATGTATTTGAATTTGAAAAGAGCTCTAAAAAAGAAACTCCCTGATTGCACAGACCAGTTTCAATTCAGATTGACAGTCCACCACCCCAGGGTGTCACTCAGCCAGTTTTAGGATTATCTGATTCAGTATCACGCAATAAAAGACCTCCAAAAACTCATATATAACCAGTGTTGTCTTTGATCTTTTAGAGCACAAAAAAAACTCCCTGATTGCACAGACCAATTTCAATTCAGATTAATAGCCCACCACGCCAGTGTGACCCTCAGCCAGTTTCAGGACTATCTGATGTAGAATTACATAATAAAAGCCTTCCAAACTCTAATATATGACCAGTTTTGTCTTTCATTTTGGATAGCTCTGAAAAATAAACTCTCTGTTTGCACAGACCAGTTTCAATTTAGATTGACAGGTTTTGTCTATGATTTTGGAAAGCTCTAAGAAGGAAAAACCGTATTTCCACAGACCAATTTCAATTCAGATTGTCAGTTTCCTTATTTAGAGCTAATTCCACTGGACTGGACTGCCAGCCAGTCCTGAAACTGGCTAAGTGACACCCTGGGGTGTCATATATGGGTTTTTGGAAGGCTTTTATTATGTAATGCTACATCAGATAGTCCTGAAACTGGCTAAAGGAAAAAACTGGGGTATTGGACTGTCAATCTGAATTGAAACTGGTTTGTGCAATCAGGGAGTTTCTTTTTTAGAGCTCTTCAAAATCAGACAAAACTGGTCATATATGAGTTTTTAGAGGGCTTTTATTATATAATACCATATCAGATAGTCCTGAAACTGGCTGAAGGACACACTGGGGTGGTCGACTGTCAATCTGAATTGAAACTGGTCTGTGCAATCAGGGAGTTTCTTTTTAGAACTCTTCAAAATCAAAGACAAAACAGGTTATATATTACTTTTTTGGATGACTTTTATTATGTAATGCTACATCAGATAGTCCTGACATTGGGACCTTTTTTTAAGTCTAATTTAAAGTGAAACATTTTGTGGAAACAGGGAGTTTTATTTATAATAATAATAATGTAAATTTACAAATAAAAATTGTTATTAGCACGTTTATGAAAGGCTTTAATTTTGTTATATCTCATAATTTATTTTCATATTATTTGGAAATTCTACATTGAATATTACTCAACATTTAAGCAACATTTGTAATCAGACCGTTTTTTAAACATTTATTTATTTGTTTGTTTGTATGTTGGAATTTATTCATTCATTCATTCATTCATTCATTCATTTAATATTGACAGAGTAACTTGCTCAATAAATGAAAGCTAAAGATTGCTTTTCCATTGATGTAGGTTTTTGCACGCTATTACCTTAACACGTAGTATATGTGGCAGAGGGATAACAGGGTTTAAGCAGTGAAACGTGAAATGTAGGATGAATACGATACCTTGGAGGGAGCTGAAGTTGGAAAGTGACTTCGTTGATGCGTCTCAGGATCTTAAACGGACCAATGTAGCGGGGACTGGGTTGACGGAGGCGGAGGTCCCGTGTCGACAACCAAACCTGGTCCCCAGGTTGGAATTTGGGAAGTGCTTGTGTTGTCGCATGGCCCGCTGCAGATGGTGAGGAGCTGAGTCCCACACTCCCACACTCTCTCACTCTCTCGAAACCAGTGGTCGACTGCTGGAACATTAGAGGGTTCCTCCGTCCAGGGAAACAGCGGAGGCTGATACCCGAGTACGCATTGAAAAGGTGTTAAGCCGGTGGTATCTTGGCGCAGTGAGTTCTGTGCGTACTCGGCCCACGGGAGGAACCTGCTCCAGCAGTGTTGGTCCGTGTGACCGTATGCCCGGAGGTAACGTCCGAGCTCCTGGATCTTCCTCTCTGTCTGGCCGTTAGTCTGAGGGTGATATCCAGAAGACAGGTTAACAGAAACACCAAGTAATTTGAAGAAAGCTTTCTATACATGAGAGATGAATTGAGGTCCCCGGTCCGACACGATCTCCTCGGGCAAGCCGAAGTGGCGAAATAGGTGTTGGAACAGAATCTCAGCCGTTTCCATCACCGTGGGTAAACCCTTCAGGGGGAAAAACTTGCACATTTTAGAGAAACGGTCCACCATGACCAGTATGCAAGTGTTACCTTCGGCTGCCGGGAGATTGGTCACAAAGTCTACTCCAATGTGGGACCAGGGCCTCTGTGGGATGGGTAGTGGAACCAGTTTGCCTGTAGGGAGCTGACGATTAGGTTGGAGGGTAAGAAGTCGTCAACTGAGATATTCTTAGAGCCCGGTCTGTAGGTGATTTTGAAGTGAACCGTGTGAAAAACAGGGCCCATCTTGCTTGTCGGGGATTGAGTCTCTTGGCCTCCCGGATGTACTGAAGATTTTTATGGTCAGTGATGATAGTGAAGGGATGTTTGGAACCCTCCAACCAATGGCGCCACTCCTCCAGGGCAAGTTTGATGGCGAGGAGCTCTCTATTTCCCACGTCGTAATTCTGCTCCGCCGGTGACAGCTTTCGGGAGTAGAAAGCACAGGGATGGAGGAGTGGAGGATCACTGACCGCTTGAGAGAGTACCGCACCTGCTCCAGTGGTGGATGCATCGACCTCTACCGTGAAGGGAAGTTCGGGATCTGGATGGTGTAGCAGAGGTGCGGTACTGAAAATCTTCTTAAGCTGGCGAAAGGCTTCGTGGGCAGAGGGGTTCCAGCAGACGGTCTTGGGTTAACCCCTCAGGAGGGAGGTTAGCGGCGCAGTAATGGTACTATAGTCCTTAATGAATCTTCTGTAGAAGTTGGCAAATCCTAGGAAACGTTGGAGTTCTTTGACAGTATCTGGTTGAGGCCATTCCTGAATGACAGATACTTTCCCCTGATCCATCTGCACGCCCTCGGCTGAAAAGATGTAACCCAGAAAGTGTACTGATGGATGGTGGAACTCACATTTTTCTAACTTGAGATAGAGACGGTGCTCACAGAGTTTGTGGAGGACCTGCTGGACGTGGTGGCGATGTTCAGCCATGTTCCGGGAGTAGATCAAGATGTCGTCGATGTAGACAATCACAAACCGATGGAGGAACTCCCGGAACACCTCGTTCATAAACGTTTGGAAGACGGATGGGCTGATGAAGAGGCCGTACGGCATTACCCGGTATTCGCAGTGGCCGGTGGGTGTCACGAATGCCATCTTCCACTCGTCTCCCACACGGATACAAACGAGGTTATACGCACTCCGCAGGTCCAGCTTCGTGAAGACTTGGGCTCCACGAAGCTCTTCGAGGACGGCTGGGACCAGAGGGAGCGGATAGGGTTGTTGGATGATCTGGGAGTTGAGATGTCGGTAATCAATGCAGGGCCGTAACCCCCCATCCTTCTTGCCCACGAAGAAGAAGCTGGAAGTGGCCGGTGAAGTCGATGGCTGAATTAACCCTTGAGCTAGGGCCTCCAAGATGTACTCCTCCATCGCCTGGCGCTCCGGGATGGACAGAGGATAGACTCGCCCCTTGGGGAGCTGGGCCCCTGGCAGCAGATCGATGGCACAATCCCATGGCCGATGTGGTGGTAACAGGGTGGCTGCTTGTTTGCTGAACACATCCTGGAACGCCATGTACTCAGCTGGGACTTCAGGGATGGAGGCTTGATCCGGGCTTTCAATCCGAGTAGAAGACAGGATGAGAGGATCTGCAGACAAATGGGGTACGTTGATCAGACAGTGTTGATTACAGTGTTAACTCCAGCGAAGGTTCCATGTTGGAACCATGGGCATCCCAGGATAATGCTGGCTGTGGAATCCTCCAGTACCAGAAATTTTATGTCCTCCTGGTGAAACAGACCAACTTGTAAGGTCATGATAGGTGATGAGTACCGTATTTTCCCATGCCCCAGTGGTTTTCCTTGGATAGTTTTGATGGCGAGAACTTGATGATGGGGTCGATGAGCAAGTTGAAGTTGGAAACAGTCTTGGGAGATGAAGCTGCCCGAAGAACCGGAGTCTAGCAGTGCAGAAACACATAGAGACATATTAGAAGTATGCAGCGTTACAGGTAGCAAAGTGAGAGATTAAATTTCCACCTTTGTAGAGAGGGTACTCACCATGGGGCGTGGAGGTCTGATGGGACATTGGCGGAGGTGATGACCAGGTTGTCCACAATATAAACAGAGTCCATTATTAATTCTTCGGTTCCGTTCGGTGCGTGATAGATGTGTGGAGTCAATTTGCATGGGTTCTGGTACTGGAGTACAAGCAACCACCGAGGCAGACTGAGGAGCGGTAATGGGTGGCTGGCAGGCGGCTAGGTTCTGGGCGACTCGAGTGGTTCGTTGTAGAAAGGCCTCTAATCCAATACTGTTGTCGTATAAAGCCATTGCAGCTCGGATGTCGGGATTGAGGCCTTGTCTGTAGGCCCCAAGCAGCGCTTTCTCGTTTCATCCACTAGCCACCACCAGCGTACAGAAGTGCAGAGTGTATTGAGTCACCGGCGATGTTCCCTGCTGTAGCCGGAAGAGTTGATCCGATGTAGAGAGTTCCCCAGTCGTTGTACTGAAAACTTCAGTAAAATGGTTATTGAATTGTTCGTATGAATGGATGATCGGGTTTTCCTCATTCCAAATCGCTTTTGCCCACAGCAGGGCCTTACCGGTGAGAAGTGATATGAGAAACGCCACCTTAGCGTCATCGGAGGTAAACAGTTGTGGTTGCATCTTGATGAACAGATCTACTTGAAGAATAAAACCGCTACACTCAACCGCCTCTCCCGCAAATAAAGTGGGCATGGCCATGGGAGATCCTGAGACTGATGGCGGCGCAGATGGAGATTGAAACGCCGCCTTCAAGGCATTCACCAACTCGGCGAAGGGGTTTGTGGCGGCGGGTGTTTCCGTGCTCATGTTGTGTAGTTCTGTTTAGCGGTCTGGTCTTCTGTCACACTCACACACCGAAGGGGGATGGAGGAGAAGAGAGATGAGTGGCAATCCAATCCAACAGTTTATTTACAAAAGTCTTATTTAAAAGTCAAGGCATTAAACAGTAAAAGAGTCCAGAGAGTCCAGAGGAAGAGCCACGCCACATCAAATCCGCATAAGAGGGAAGGAGAGTTAGATTCAGCATGTGAACGGTAGACCAGACAATGAGCAAGTGGCAGAGTGTCCTATTTATATGATTTAATTGAAAACTGTAACTGTATGTAGATATCAGCCTATCAGCCTATAATGATTGTACTAAATCAAGACAACTTGTAGTTATCCTGATGATTGATGATAATGACGTGATAATGATATCCTTGTTCTATGGCCTTACTCTGAAAATCCTTCTTTTGGAATCTTTATTTTTATTATCTTTAATTTTTATTATTAACGCCCATGTAAAACTGCAGAATGCAGTAGTGTCAAAACTTATGTTCAGTGCACTTACTTATTTTGCTTTTATGTTAGAACTCGAATACAAGTGTCATAAACTGGAGCTTGTCTTGTTTTTATTTTCATTTCAATGAAATTGTATGTAAAATTCCTGAGACAGAGATTCAGAAGTACAACGTATGTAGCAGGGAGTAGATCTTGCTTAAAATTTAGAAGATTAATAACATTACAGATAATAACATCTTAATAACTTAATAGTATTGGTAACACCTGTTTAAATACACACACACACACACACACACTCAAACATTTTTACTGAAGAGGAAGAGATTGAATTGTCTGATTGCATTCCATTTGATTAGCATAACAGTCTTGTTTACATTGGAAGTTATGGTTTATCTATTTAAATACCAAGTCTTGTTATCCCTCAGAACAGGTTATTCTTGCAGGCATTCAAATAAGTATTTCTTAAGAAGCATAAGTATTGCTTCACTGGCAATTTCTCATCTCAAAATAGTTCCTCTATCAATTAATAGCTAAAATGACACATTCAAAGTTTTCCAAAGTGTTGCAAAAATCAAATCCCTCAAATTCTACTTTTGTTAACCTACTCTATCATAGAGTCAAAAAAAGTAAGTAAATAATAATAAAATATTAGTGGCTAATTTTGGTGTTTCATAAACAAATAACTAATGAACAGGTTATGTTTAATGAGTCAGTCAGAAAGATTTACAAAACAGTTCCTGCACTCCCTCATAGGTATTATAATTAGACTTACTTAATAAGTGAATCGTTCAGATTCACTAATTCACAGCTGTATTTTCTGAGTCAAGTCAAGTTTCCAAGTCAAGTCAAGTTGCAGCTGTATTTCCTGAGTCAAGTCAAGTTTCCAAGTCAAGTCAAGTTGCAGCTGTGTTTCCTGAGTCAAGTCAAGGTACAGCTGCATTTCCCGAGTCAAGTCAAGTTTCCAAGTCAAGTCAAGCTACGGCTACTGTTCCAGTGTCAAGTCAAGTCAGAGCTGCCTTTCCTAAAGCAAGTTAAGTTAAAGCTGTTGTTCCTGTGTCAAGTCAAATATTACGCCCCGTGTCTAGGGTACGTTAAGGGCATAATAAAAGGACGGTTGTGGTGCTGGATTCCCAAAATCACTCCGGTCAGGGACCAAACAAGCACACCAGTTTATACAAAAATTGTGATGTTTATTAAAGATTGGACGTGAAACATAGAGAGCATCTCTTCGGGGTGGCCACAGGCCAACATAACAAACAAAAGGAACCTAAAAAAGAAAAAAGAGAAACTAAGTAACCTAATTACATTGGAAAAAATAAAATACAGCCAGCTTACCTAACTGCCTAACCAAAAACAAAACCCAACAGATTCACACAAAAGAAAAAGGCAGGACACCCCTTTGCTCTGTTTCACGAAGTCTGCTATGACTGTAGCAAGGAGTAAAAGCTAACTTTTAGCTACAAAACATTGGTGTTAACATTGGTTTGGCCGCCGGCCGGAGGAGGAATCCAGGAGCTCCGAACTTGAACACGTCCGCACCAACAATGAGCTCGCCGGCTGCTTGCAACCGGCTTCCTTAAAAAAGACTCCGCCCTAATCGAGCGACCAATAACACGCCAACACCCCAACGTCATTCAACCTATGGAAAAAAAAAGAAAGAATAGAAGCAACACCGTGCAATGCAGGGAAATATCAAAAAGAAACGATCATTCTCATAACACAAATTACACCTGTTGTCCCTGTTTCAAGTCAAGTTACAGCCATCTTTCCTGAGCCAAGCACTGACAAGATGGCTGCCACGCCAGAGCCACTGCACAAGATGGCCGTCACGCCAGAGCCACTGCACAAGATGGCCGCCTTCCCAGAGCCTGTTCACAAGATGGCCGCCATCCCCAAGCTTGTTCACAAGATGGCCGCTGTCTCCAAGCCATGCCACAAGATGGCCGCCATCCCAGAACTCTCGGCCAGCACTCGGACGCCGCCTGTGGTCATGATGGCCCACATGCTGGACTCACCCCTAATGGCTGTATGGGCAGCTAAAATGGCGCTCATTCATGCCGCGGCGGCTACCCCTGGGTCAAGTCAGGCTTCCAAGTCAAGTCAAGACACAGAGTCAAGTCAAGACACAGAGTCAAGCCAAGACACAGCTGTCGTTCTCCACGAGTCAAGCCAAGTCACAGCTGTTCCCCATGAGTCAAGTCACGTTACGGCTGTTGTTCATGAGTCAAGTCCCGTTACAGTGGATTTCCATGAGCCAAGCCAGGCTACAGCAGATCCTCATGAGCCAAGTCAAGTTGCTGCTGTTATTCCAGAGCCAAGTCAAGCTTCAGCCGCTGCTCCAGAGTTAAGTCAGGCTACGGCTGTAGCTTCCAAGTCCAGTCAAGCTTCCAAGTCCAGTCAGGCTTCAAGTCCAGTCAAGCTTCCAAGTCCAGTCAAGCGTCCAAGTCCAGCAACGTCAAAGTCAAGGGTCGTTCCTGCGTCAAGCAACGTCAAGACAGTCGTTCCTGAGTCAAGCAACGTCAACGTTCCTGATAGCTGTGGTTCCTGAGTCAAGTAAAGTCAATGATCTTCACAAGCCAGTTCAAGTCACCGCTGGTCTTCACGTGTCAAGATCAAGTCACTGCTGATCTCCATGAGCCAAGTCAAGTCACCGCTGTGAGTCAAAGCAGTTCACCACTGATCTTCACGAATCAAGTCAAGTCACAGCCAATCTCCACGAACCAAGTCAAACCACAGCTGATCTTCATGAGCCTAATGAAGTTATTGCTGCTGCTCCAGAGCCAAGTCACGTCTCTCTGACCTTCCAGAGCCCCCAAGGCTACATCTCTCGCTCTATCTGTCCAGAGCTCCTCACCACGCCCCGCCTGACGCCCAGAGTCCAGTCATGTGGCCCCACCTGACGCCCAGAGTCCAGCCACGCCCCACCTGACGCCTAGAGTCAAGTCCGTCCTGCCCGGTCGCCCAGAGTCATGTCACGCCCTGCCTGACTGGCACTCCACGTGCCCAGAGTCAAGCCACGTCCCGCCTGACGGCCCAGAGTCAAGTCACGTCCCGCCTGACGGCCCAGAGCCTCCCCATGTCTCATCAGACCTCCCAGTGCCTCGTCATGTCTCGTCTATTTGTCCAGAGCCAAGTCACGTCTCGTCTGACCTTCCAAAGCTTTGCCATGCCTCGTCTGACATCCCAAGATCACAGCCTATCAGGATGGCCGGCGTGCTGGACCCACCACTAGCATCAGTGAGTGCAGCGAACATCCCAGTGGCATCAATACCTTCCAGACCCACCTTTAAAGAGGTCCTGCCACCTGCCACAGCTCTTCCCTTAATGGCGGTTGCCATTTGGTGTGTGTGGTCTGCACACTGTGCTCCTGAGGTCACATCTGTTCACAAGTCAGCTCCTGAGGTCACGTCTGTTCATAAGTCCGCCCCTGAGATCACGTCTGTTCTCAAGCCTGCTCCAGTGCTCCCGCCTGGTCACAAGTCTGCTCCAGAGCTCCCGTCTGATCACAAGCCTGCTCCGGAGCTCCCAACTGATCACAAGCCTGCCCCAGAGCTCTCGGCTGATCACAAGCCTGCCCCAGAGCTCTCGTCTGATCTCAAGCCTGCTCCAGTGGTCCCGTCTGGTCCCAAGTCTGCTCCAGAGGTCCTGTCTGGTCTCAAGTCCACTCCAGAGGCCTCTCCTGTCGGAGAAGCTGCGCCAATGCCTCCAGAGGTGTCAGCGCCAGCTGTAGAACCTCTTATGGAGGGGGCGTTAACCTCTAAACTCTCTGCTTCTCCCTTTCTTCTGTCTGCCTCCTCTGTCACTGTTCTCCCCAGGTCCCAGTTCATTATGCGGGTTCCTGCTCAGCCCTGGAGGGCCCTGGCGCCTCCTGTCCCGCCCTGGAGGGCCTCGGCGCCTCCTGCTCTGCCTCCAGTTCCGTCCTGGAAGGTCCCGGCGACTCCTGCTCCGCCTCTGGCTCCGCCCTGGAGGGCTCCTGCGCCTCCTGCTCCGCCCTGGAGGGCTCCTGCGCCTCCTGATCCACCTCCTGCTCCGCCCTGGAAGGCTTCCTCCCTACCGGTTCTGCCTCAGTCTCCTGGCCCTCCCACCGCTCCCCAGGACTGTTTTGCTGTTGGAGCGTCTGGAAGCCGCTCCTTGGGGGGGGGCTATGTCACGAATCTGGTCGGTGTCCCGCTGTCCCCTCACCACCAGATGTCACTCTCACCCCATCATCACACTCTGACTGTTGTACTACACCCCGGACTACATTCCCCATCAGCCATTGCACTTCATCCGCGACCAATCAGCGGCGCTATAAAAGCCCCGGTCTTTCCCCTTGCAAACCACGGAGTATTGTGAGTTGTTGTTGTTATTTCTATTGTTTCTATTGTTAGCGTTCCCTAGTTTCCTTGTTCCTAGTTCCCCAGTTCCCTCGCCAGGTTTCCCCGTTTTGACTGTTCGCCGCCTGCCTTCTGGACTCTCGTTCGTGTTTTTGTAATATTCTTTACGACTGCCTGTGATATACCTGTCTGCTCCTGCCTGTACGACCATGTCTCTGTCTCGTCCTGCTAATAAAAGCTCGCATGTGGATCCGCTCGCCTCTCGTCTTTCACTCCACGTTACACTCTGTTTGAAATCATCCGTTTATAAGTAAACTTTAGATACGCCCAAATTAAACAATCCCTAGCCATGCAACAAAAACAGAAAGTACAAAAAACTATGTGATTGTCTGTCTTACTCTTGAACAGAGTACAAATTAAAGATATCTTGTTGATGTTGGTGGTGTGTCGTTTAGTCTCAAATACATTTCAGATTGAACCAGTTGGATTGCTGAATACGTAAGATCAGGCTCACAAGATTATTCTTGTTGTAGGTAAGTGTAACATGCTACAAAAATGTGTCCTGTTATTTTTTAGCAACAAAAATTGCATTATTATTGCCACAGTGCTCAATTTCAGGAAGAAAATTGTGATTAAAATCATGTTTATAGCTTTTTTCTATATAAAATGGCAGAATGAATAAGAAGTGAAAACACATAATAAAACCCAATGTAATTTTCTTTTGTTATAATTGATAAAAAATTATGAATAAAATAAATATTCTGTCATAACTGAGTAACACTCATGTCATTTGAAATCTGTAACGATTTCTTTGTTCTGGAGGAGGAGTGGGACTGAACTTCAAGATTGGACTTCATTTTGTTACCTGTGATACACTGTGAGATACTTTTGTTAGAAAACTGTTTTGTTAAATATTTATGTATGTAGCTTAAAATAGTTTTATAATACGTTTTGATAAATATAATCAATTGCACAGGTTTCTAAGATAAATGGCAGTGGCTATTTGCATATTTTCATAGCAATAGATGCTATTTACGCTAAGTGCAAATAGTGATATATTGTATTTTACACTGTGTAAAAAAAGCAGTATTTTCTTTGCAATAATATTAGTTAGATGGTATTTATACCACTTAGTGCAAGTGGCAGATATTTGCACCTTAGTGTTGTAGTTCATTATAAAACAGTATGTAAGAAATAACTGACGTCAAGCCATTGAATTCTTAGAAAATAATGCACACCCGAGGTGGTGATGTGGCCACGACAGAAAGCAGAGCTAGAAAGCGAGTTACATTGGGTGTGCATTATTTTTTCGAAGAAAAATCAAACAACGGACCAAAATTAATTATTCTGCTTATACTATGGTTATCAGACCTGAAGACATTGATCAGATTATATATTTCAAGGCATTCATCTGGTTTGTGTCCCTAAAACCCTATTGTGAGTATGATTAATTTCTTATGCATCTCATCCAACTCCTCCGTTGCTAATTCGAAAACATGATTTTAGACCTAGTATCGGAGGACTGAGCTGTTGATAGCAGACTAATGCATGCACTAATAAAGTTATTAGAAGAGACATAGAGAGAGAGAGAGAGAGAGAGAGAGAGAGAGCGTGTGTGAATTAGCCTACCTGTAACGGGGAGTGAATGACGAGAGGCGAGCGGATCCATGCGCGAGCTTTTATTTGTAGGACGTGACAGAGACATGGTCATACAGGCAGGGTTGAGACAGGAGCAGACAGGAATAAAACAGGCAATCGTAGAGAATGATCCGATAAACAAGAGCGAAAAATCACAAGGCAGGCGGCTAGACAGACGTAAACGAGAAAACCAGGCGGGAGATCAAAAAACCAGGAACTTGAAACAGGAACTAGGAACACACTAGGAAAACAACAATACAATAACAACAATCCATGAAGTGCAACTGGGGAGGACCGGGGTCTTTATAGAACGCCTGATTGGTCACGGGGGCTGACGCAAACAGAGCGGTGGAGGATGGGAGATGCAGTCCGAGATGCAAAGTAACAGTCAGAGTGTGTAGGTGAAGTGAGAGTGACATCTGGTGGTGAGTGGACAACGGGACACCGACCAGATTCGTGACACTACCTCTCTGTGTCTATGCGTTTCTCTCAAAAGTGTTCGGCAGCAGCCTCTCTACTAATAGTGAAACTTTAAGTTCATTTTCTTCAAGAACAGTGTTACCTTGCTTGTGAAAAGTCATGTAGTTTTTAAGTTGTTAAACTGTTACTGATAAAATTGTCAGAGCAGTGCTAACAACATTAGCTGTGTGTGCAAACTGTATGCATGTGCGTCTGCAAGGGAGAGAGAGTGGGAAGAATAGAGTATGTGCTTTCCATACATAATAAAATGTAATTTTGTGGCAAAAACGTGGAAAAACGTAATTTTTTATCCCATTGTTTATTGTATTTATTTGTTTGGCCAATGTCGGTATGGATTTAGGTTATTTTGCTGTTGTAAAACCTTTGAAATAAATAAAATCGTCTGGCGAAGTGATATAGACATTTAATGCGGTCAAGAGCTGCCTGGAACTATGTTCGCTATGCGTTTCCCTAAAAGTAATACACACCTTAGAACGAGTTTGGCAAAAGTCGGATTCAAATTCGGGTCTGTCTCTGCTACACACCTGGAGCTGCTTTAGCAAGCATTGTTTGTAATGTTGACTAGTCCAACCACACGTTAATGGGTGGAGTTAGTGTAAATAGCCTCTGCCAACAAGGCTGGCTATTTGCACTTAGTTTAACAGACACACCGGAGATTGATCATGATTATTGGAATTCCATGACAATAAAATTTGTAACCATAAAACAGAATGACTAACTGTATTCATTAAAATATATTTGAATAATATTTTATATTTAATAAGTAAACTGCAAATTATCACACTATCATTAACAATGACAGTACATGATTAATTTCATAAGAACTTTTAATTTTAGTAAAGTTATAATTCCTCCATAAAACCAAATAGGTCTAATAAATGTCTCATTTATATATAATGCTCTCTGGCATTACTCTGTATGCTAACTTGAATGAGATGTCTGTTCATTTTTACACCTCAGAGCTGATTTACAAGCAAGGAGTAAAGATTTCTTATAAGTCATACATGTGCAGACTGTCCTCTGTCGAGCTAAGGGCAAACAGTGAACAATATAGAGTGCAGGGATGATGTTTTTTTTTTGTAGATAGCTCAAATGGTTGAGCTTTTATAAAACAATGTTTGTTTGTTCGTTTCTCTCTCTGTTTCTCTCTCTCTCATGCATTCTAGATTTCATTCTATAAAAAAGCTTTGGAAAGAAAAATCTGACATCAACACGCCACAACAGCCAGGAAGAATACACAAGTAAACAAAATATTTAAATATTGAAAATTTATAATGTGGGGAAAAAAATATTAATATGTTCATTACAGGGAACCTATCCATCTTTAAATGTTTCCTAGGTGTCTCATTTTCCTGATTTTGAGCATTTCCTAAGACCATCAAACAGAGAAGTAAACAAAACATCATCAGACTTGCCTTTTGTACACTGTGTAGACCACAGATGTCGTTAATGGAAGATTGTGGTGTACAAATATTGAAAAACGAGCTGGTCAAAGCCTCACCTGCTTTCACCTCTTTTCCATTAAGCATTTTCTTGATTCCATTGGAGGCTTTGATTGATAAAGATTTTTCATGCCTGTGCGATGTTAATAAGAATGCCACATTAATTTTCCTAATCTTCATTGCACCAGCTATTTTTGTTTTGGGTTTAATGTGTGTTTTGCAGCTAGTAAAACATGGATCTGCACGTTTTTGTAGAGAGCTTAAACATTTCTTGTTTTTCCTGATTCCACCTTTTACCTGGATCATGCTTGTGCTTCTTGATGGTGATTATGTTGCCTGCCAGAAAACACACTGGAATGGAGTGTATGATTCTGATGATCAACTACATTTGAGATGGTGTAAACCCACTGAACCAGTTCCAAAAAAAAAAAAATGAAACTGATCTACAAGCTCAGACTCTCAACTTTATTGCCATATCGCAGGTAAGTCATATACCAGAAGATTTCTTCATGTTCCAATCTTCAGAAATGTATAGGCTAAGTTGAGATCATAAAAATGTGATGCACACAACAAAATTTCACAATTTATTTGAAGTAATACAGTACATACATAAAAAAGGTTTTAGGTTGCAAAAAATAAGAATGAGCTCACTCATTGCTTTAAGCATTTTCTGAATTAGAATTCAGGTACAGTATGCTATGCACTATCATAACAATAGTTTTTGTTTTATCGTAATGTACTGTCTTTGTTTTGTTTTTTTTGTTTGTTTGTTTTTAATCAGATTGCAGGTTTTTGCATGCTCACTTGCTTGGGCTTGATCATAATATTACTTGTACCTTTTGTCCACTACTGTTTTGATGAAGTGCCACTGAAAACAACAGAAGATAGAGGAAAATATATGGGTACTTTTGCTTGCTTTAGAAGTGAAACAAACACACCACCTCAGTTTGGATGCGAATGAGTGGACAGGATCATATCATTCATCAGTTTAGATATAAAACATTTTTTTTTTACTGTATTTTTTTTTTTGATCCTTGAACATGTAAGACAATGAAACAATATCACTGTGATTCTGCTTTTATTAAACAGTTCAATGAAACAAGTATGTAAATAATAACAAAAAACTCAAGATCTCTACTAAAAATACTATTTAAAACTACAGCACACATCTAGATCTGCTGTTATAGTTCAAAAAACTTTAATGGCTAGTTCCCAAAAAAAAAAAAAAGTAAAATAAAAATGAGAACTATTTTGTGTATGAATATTTTAGTGGGTGATATGTAAATTAAATTGTTTTGTTTTTTAATCAGTATATTTCTCAGGGCTGGTTTATTTTAATTATTTATTCTTGTTAAATCATTTTCTTTGTAAACACATGCCTAAATTATTGGCTTTAACTTTTTCCACTGCTGTTACAAATGTTCTGGAAATTCACTGAAAACATGATTCATTAGCAGGGCTATATAGATTATATAGATATAAATGTGAATGTATCCTGTGTAAGAAAGGAAAAAAAAAATTATCTGCAAATGTTGTTAATTTGTATTAATGGTTCTGTTGTTTGTAAATTTATCTGTTGATAAAAAAGAAATAAAAATATTATCACAAACATAAAAATATAAAATCCGTTCAGATAAAATCCTTTTTTTTATTGAGTTACTACCAAAATCAGTATTGTATCTGGTCAGTATTGAAAAGGCAATTTTTAATTTAGCAAAAAATGTGGTCCGCCGTGTTATTCTGTCATGTTTTCTCTCTATCTTTCCAAACCGCCACAAAAGTCTCCCTTCTCTGCAAAACGCGATACATCCGCTCAGCCAATCACAGCGCACCATTACACGCATTGTAAACAGTAAAGGCGGTGTTTTGAATGCACCCGGCATCCAGATTGCAACGTTGAGTAATGTATCACAGACATATTTAAAAAAAAATCCTTTTATAAACAAAGTATAGAGAGAGTGTAAATAAGAGTTTAATTGTGCAGTGTAGATAGGGTGACCACCTGTCCCGCTTTGCGTACCGTACAGCATTTTCACCCCTTGTCCCGCACATCGCATATTGAGAAAATGTCCTGCATTTTCATCAGTCTGTTGGTTTTTAATGAGCATACTAAAAAAACATCCATGCATTCTTTTGTGGATTTTCTTCACTCATAAAAAAGACACGCTTTCTCTCGCTTGCATGCAGAGAAACTTAAAAAAACTAATTTGGGTAATAATATTACTTGTTACAATCTGAGTAACGCAAGTTACAACAGTATATTTTAACTCAAAATTAAGTAATGAATTTACCAACAACGCAAAACAGCACTAGAAAAATTCCCGTGTAAAATAGTTTGTCTATTTCCTGTTGCTGGAATTCGATGACTGCCGAGACGGATTCTACGTGTGTGGGATGAAGACTCTCACGTTTTATTCATTTCATCAGAGAAAATAATAAGAATGAATAATCAGGTGTAATCTATGTGCGACACCAAACTCTCAAGAAGAAATAGCACGAATAACTCCTGGACTGGTGCCACTGACACTAAGCTAATGGAGAGAGAGAGAGAGAGCTGCGGGGTCGGAGAAGAGACAGAATGCGGCGGACGAGCGTGGACAAGCAACAAAAAATGAGTTCAACTAAAAATAACAAAATCTGTTTTTATCAAATCGTAGTCTATATATCAAATGAATGAATATTCAAAATATATTTAACTTAAATAGCCTAATTAACAGATTAACAAAACGAAAGGAAAGGACTGGGTGACATATGCTGCTGAGTTTGGTTCATGTTTGTGTGGCGCGGCGCTCCTCGAAAGTTCACGGAAAGAAAAACGAGATGACAGGATTAAAAGTAAACACACTGCAGTTTCGAATGATCTGTATGGCCAAAAATGACTGAGTATTTTTTGGTTGTTTGTTTCCGCTGTTCGATCGCGCCGGCATCTCACGCACACACATACAGCATTGCAAACGTTGCAGCCCGTTCATTATCAGAATAAAATACAATCAACCAAACATATACACTGATTAATTAAAATAGTGCATACTGCGTAGTACAATCCGTGCCGTTCAACCTGAGGTCGGGCAAACACATATTTGCTCATGTGAGGATTTTTGTGAGGTTTTTACGTGCGTTAAGTACAAAGCCTGGTTTACTAATAAATAATAGTTTAGCATTCAAATACATTGGGAATATGGACACATTTAATTGGATTCATGCCCAATGAGAGAGGTAGGCTGCGCTTGCTTTTAGTTTAGCTTTAAAGTAGCCTAATTCATTTTGGCTTGTTTAGCAATTTATATATTTCATACTTGTTTTGTTCCGAAAACCATTCAAAATAGTCTTTAGGCTAAGTATTGTGTTTGTTGTTTGTACATTATAACATTTTGCTTTATTTACCGGCGTTATTTATAAATGTAATAATTTTGTGCTTATCTGTGTAAACTACAAGTAACGTATTATATATTTCAAGTGTAATAATGGTGTAATAACTATTATATATTTCAAGTATAATAACGGTGTAATAACTATTATATATTTCAAACATAATATTACATTATTAAGGTGTAATCACCTTAATAATGTAATCAAGCGTAATAACGGTGTAATAACGGTGTGATATTAACTGTGTAATAACTATTATATATTTCAAGCGTAATAACGGTGTAATAACGATTATATATTTCAAGTGGAATTGTGTAATAACTATTATATATTTCAGGTGTAATAACGCTGTATTAAAACTGTGTAATAACTATTATATATTTCAAGCGTAATAATGGTGTAATGGTGTAATAACTATATTTTTCAAGTGTAATAATGGTGTAATAACGATTTTGTATCAAGCATAATAACGGTGTAATAACTGTGTAATTACTATTATATATTTCAAGTGTGGTAATGCTGTAATAACTATTATATAATATCATTACGTGTAATAACAGTATAATAACTATTATATATATTTCAAGTATAATAACGTGTAATCAAGCGTAATAACGGTGTAATAACGGTGTGCTAACTATTATATATTTCAAGTGTAATAACTGTAATAACTATTATATATTTTCAAGTATAATAACGGTGTAATAACTATTATATATTTCAAGCGTAATAAGGGTGTAATTGTGTAAATACTATTATATATTTCAAGTGTAATAATGGTGTAATAACTGTTATATATTTCAAGTGGAATTGTGTAATAACTATTATATATTTCAGGTGTAATAACGTTGTATTAAAAACTGTGTAATAACTATTATATATTTCAAGCGTAATAATGGTGTAATGGTGTAATAACTATTGTATATTTCAAGCGTAATAACTGTGTAATAACTATTATATTTTTCAAGTGTAATAATGGTGTAATAACGATTATGTATCAAGCATAATAACGGTGTAATAACTGTGTAATTACTATTATATATTTCAAGTGTGGTAATGCTGTAATAACTATTATATACTATAATTACGTGTAATAACAGTATAATAACTATTATATATATTTCAAGTGTAATAACAAGATTAACAAGTTGCTAGAACATTTCTAGCATGATTAACAAGTTGCTAGCATGTTTTCTAGCATGATTAGCAAGTTGCTAGCATGTTTCTAACATGATTAGCAAGTTTCCAGCATGTTTCTAACATGATTAGCAAGTTACTAGCATGATTTTGGTTGCTAGCCATAGATAGATAGATAGATAGATAGATAGATAGATAGATAGATAGATGGGTTTGAATGAGTTTTAATGGATTAGAAATACATTACATAGAAGGGAAGTTTGATGGAGTCTCAACGGATTCTGGGAGTTTTGATTTTACCCCACTCCTTTATAATTGGCAGTTATTAAAACTTTTCTAAGGCAAGGGAAAAATGAAATGAGGAATAAATTTGCACCTAACTGTATTTTACTATGTCTTAAATATTGAACAATGTTTGGAAAAGATAAGCCATGTCAGGAATGTATAATTATTTATTTATTTGAAAAATGAAAAGCATAAGTACATAATAAATATTTTAATATTTTTGCTATAAGCCTGTACATTTTCATATTTAACATATATATATATATATATATATATATATATATATATATTGCCCCTTTTGTCTGTTTAGCTTGTAGGTTACATTTAGATTTTTTTTTTATTTTGCATAATTATATATGTGCTGGCTTTTGCCTGCTACATTAGAGGACAGAGTGGTTCTACACCTGGACAGAATATGGCACAGAGTGACCAGGACCAAGCAGCAACACAACTGTTATATATATATATATATATATATATATATATATATATATTAAATATGAAAATGTACAGGCTGATTGTTTGATGGCTGTTTTTGTCTCTGCTTTATGATAATGTGAGTACACACACATACACACACAAATATCTTATATAGTCTTATGTATAATTTAACTTTAGCTTAAACGACATGCAGTCCTGCATTTGGCAAATTTCTTACAGAATTTCACAGATGTTTGTACTGTACTGCTGTCACGCTTCAGGCAGGAACAGATGAACAACGACATAGTGAAACGAACAGTCTTTAATAATCCACAGGGAAACACGGGAAACACAGGAAACACAGGGTGGTAACATTAAGGTCTGACAAAGTAGGAGGGTAACACACACATTAAATAGACAGACTGATTAACACACACACAGGTGCAGACAATGAGGGAGAGACCAAAACACACAGAGCTGCAGGGGGAATTGATGGGAGAAACCAACTAAAATGTCCAGGGGTGTGACATTACCTCCCCCTCCCGGAAGGCGCGTCCTCGCGCCGACAAACAAGGAAAACAAAATGTACAAAGTCTTAGGAGGGGGCTTCGGCGGAGGACGGACTCCCGGGAGGAGGGCAAAAGATGGAGTCCAGGGTGATGGCGGAATAGTCCATGGAGGTGATGACGGAGGGAGAAGCCAAGGAGGTGACCGGAAGGGGCTGGAGCAGGAGGAGCCAGGTGAAACCCAGGCCGCAGCCATGATGGAATCCCACGGTGGAGCCAATAGAGGGAGGAGCCATGGTGGAGGAAAGGCTGACGACTCCATGGGGCCGACCGACGGAGGCGGAGCAGGTGGTGGTAGAGCCCGAGGCGGAGATGGAGAGCCGATGATCTTTGGCGACACCGAGGATCCGGAGGGCCCAAGCGGAGCCCAAGGCTCTGGCGACCAAGGCGGAGACGGAGATCCGGAGGTCCGCGGTGGAGCCGGAGCGACAGAGGACCAAGGCTGTGCCCACGGGAGGGAGGAGGTCCACAGAGCCGGTGGGACGGAGCGACGAGGCGCAGCCGGAGGAGTATAGTCCAGAGGTGAGGGTGGGGTGACGACTGACCAGGGCAGAGCTGGAGGGACGATGGAGCCCGGTGGAGCTGGTGGACCGATGGGCGACGGTGGAGACGAGGGAGCTGAGAGCCGGGGTGGAGCCGCAGGGTCGGAGGGCCGAGGCGGAGTCCAGGACTCTGAGGCTGGAGGCAACGATGAGGGATCCTCCAGCCGAAGGAGGATGAATTCCGGACGGAGTAGGGGATCCATGGGGGAAACACAACGGAACCAAAAGACTGGAAAAAACGAACGAGAAACAAAACGGGGGGGAACATGCCAAAAAACAACTGTATCGGTCAGACCTTCTGTCACGCTTCAGGCAGGAACAGACGAACAACGACGTAGTGAAACAAACAGTCTTTAATAATCCACAGGGAAACACAGGAAACACGGGAAACACAGGAAACACAGGGTGGTAACATTAAGGTCTGACAAAGTAGGAGGGTAACACACACATTAAATAGACAGACTGATTAACACACACAGGTGCAGACAATGAGGGAGAGACAAAAACACACAGAGCTGCAGGGGGAATTGATGGGAGAAACCAACTAAAACGTCCAGGGGTGTGACAACTGCCTTGTATGTATTGTAGGACAATCATTTCAGAGGACAACTCATTTCAGAGGCTGCTGCTGCATCTTCCGGAGGTCACATTTGTCTGCCGCATACATTGAGGCAGCCCAGTTGTAACCATAATCAAGTACATTGCTATGCAGTGTGTGATGTAAAATACTACAATTTATTTCTTACTTTGAAATCTAACGGTTAATTTTTCGTGTAAAACACATTTAATTTAATGTGTAAAGCACATAGACAGTTAAGCCCATTATGCCGAAAGCTCACTATTCCGCAAATCCACACTCTAGAGTTACTATTTTTACTTGTTGTCTACCACGAAACACAGTGTAAATGCGAGCACTGTCTGAATGTTGAATTTTCTTATTTACTATATTCCTACTAGTAGCCAGGATACATCAGTTAATTAACTTTAGGTAATTACTTAGTAGAAAATTAGCCAACTCAGCATTCGTTTTGAAACCTTTGTCTATTTTAAACTGTCTCTCAAACTCATCTCCATACGGATTTTATTATACCGTTAATCTTACACTTTTTTTTGAATGGATGCTGAGGCTTTTTAGGATGTTTGATCTCTGACTCTGACCCCTTTCGTTTGGCAGCTTCCATGACTGAAATGAAATATGCTGTGTTTTCTGCCAACTGGCAACCCGGACTGCCGAAATACAATTGGGTAAACTGGCAGTGGGCGGGTTACACTGACCAAAAGAGAGACAGACATTCTGACAAGGAAAGCACATTTTCAAAGGAGAATAACTGACTGTAGCATTGTTTTTCAAATAAACAAGTATGTTAACTTAGCATGTTTCTTAAATATCTGCAAACATATTATGGTATTTTATGCTTTAGTAGAGTCAAAAACTTACATACAGCACCTTTAAACAAACCAGATGTCACACTTTTTACTCCACTGAAAATTTGTTAGGGTTTATTTTTGAGAGTCAAATTCTTTGACCTTAAAGACTTAACTACAAATGAATGAATGAATGAATGAATGAATGAATAAATAAATAAATAAATAAATAAATAAATAAATAAATAAATAAATAAATTAAAAAAAAATATTTAAGAGTGTTCAACTCTCAAATATTTGAAATTCACAAACAAAACCTTTTCTATGCCACAAACTTTTCCAAACAATTAGAGTGCAAAAAACAGCTATTTTTATTTCTTTCATATTTCAGTTGGTTGTTTCTTTTTTCATGCATAATGGCTATTTGAATGAGTTTTTAAAGCAATAAATAATATAATAAAATAATATCATCATTACTGATTAAAAACATAAAAAAATAAGAGTGATCCCACACTTTTGAACAATAGTGTGAAAGGCTAAAAAAAAAGTGTTTAAATTGCAGTGTAAAGATAAAACCAAAAGTGAAACTAACATCATCGAAGCTTTGATTAAAGCAAAAATAATATTTGCATGTATTTTCTGGGAAATTACTTGTTATGTGTGAACTTGCTTCTGGATATGTTCTGGGGTTCTGATAAAGAGGATATTCATAAAGGCGTACATAAACTAGACAGAGCTATCCTTTTGCAATATGTTTAGCTACTATACTTGGGCAATAGCGGGCATTAACTATATACCAGAAGGTTTTTGCAAAGACAACGCAAAAATAAGATTGGAATGTGTTACTGCTATGCAGCAAGGTAAGGCACTAAAGTTTCTTGGTGCTAGTGATAGTGTCCATAAGGTGCGGTATGGGAAACATTAGGTACATACACAGTGTGGTTCTCGCACACACTGATATTGAAACAAACTGACAGAATCCAAAATGTAAATCATTAACTTACAAACAACTTAGAGTACAAATGTTGTTAGCTATACTGTGTAGCAGATATTATTGATACCTGGATGCAAAAAGACACTCCAAACATTTAAACCTACAACCCCAACTACCAAAAAAGGAAGATCTGACTGATATTACAGGCAACATAGTATATGATTGTATTTAATAGTAAAAAAAATAATGTATTCTTCAGATATATGGTTACATTGTGATGTCTGTCTTCAGTGTCTTGATGGTTATATTAGTGGATGTTTATGACTGCTGTATAAGTGGTAAATGGGTTCCTTGTCAGTTCTTAAACTATATGGTTGCATGTTTACCCATCTTTCTGTTCCTTATTCTTTGTGTTTTTGGTTTATTGTCTTTGTTTATTTCATTAAATCCTGCACATAGTTTATGTCTCTTCCTGCCTTCTGCAAGCTTGGTCTACAAGCATAACCACTGTGAAATTTAGTGGAGGATCTGTGATGAATCTGGGTGCTTCAACAAGGCACATTGGTCTTTTGAAGGGTACATGAATCAAAACACATTCTAAGGTTGTCCTGGAAGAAAACTTGCTTCATTCTGCTCTTACAATGTTCTCCAACTGATAAGGATTGTTTTTTCCAGCAGGACAATGCTCCATGCTACACAGCCAGGTCAGTCAAAGTGTGAATGAACGACCACCAGATCAAGTCGTGATCAGCCCAATCTCCAAACCTGAACCCCACTGAAGACCACTAGAATGTGGTCAAGAGAAAAATGGATGGTCACAAGCCAGCAAACAAAGCTGAGCTGCTTAAATTTGTGTGCCAGGACTGGCATAAAGTCACCCAACAGCAATATGAAAGACTGGTGGAGAGCTGTGACAGCTGTGATTGAAAATCAGGCTTATTTCACAAAATATTGATTTCTGAACTCTTCCAAAGTCAAAACATTAGTACTGTGTTGTAGAATATCAGTATGAACTTGTTTTGTTTGCATTTTTTGAGGTCAGGAAACTTTTTGTTATTTTGACCAGTTGTCATTTTCTGCACATAAATGCTCTAAGACAATGCTTATTTGGAATTTGAGAGAAATGTTGTCAGTAGTTTATACATTAAAAAAAAAGTGCTCCCTTGCAAATGTTTTGTATTTACATGCTTATTGTTTTTGTTTGCACTGCAGCAACACAAAAATAAAACAGAGAAGAAAAGTCTAACTTGATAAAAATTTCACACAGAACTCAAAAATGGACTAGACAACGCATGTGATGTTCCTGTAATTTGTGTTTAGACACATCTGTGGCAAGTAACAGGTGTGGGCAATATAGTAATCAAACTTGCAACCAGTTAAAATGGAGAAAAGTTGACTCCACTTTTGTGTTGTGTGTCACACTGAGCATGGAGAAAAGAAAGAAGTAATAAAGAGTTGTCTGTGGATCTGAGAGAAAAAAATGTGGAAAAACATGGACAATCTCAAGGCTACAAGTCCATCTCCAGAGATCTTAATGTTCCTGTGTCCACTGTGTGCAATATCATCAAGCGGTTTACAGCCCATGGTACTGTAATTAACCTCCCTGGATGTGGACAGAAGAGCAAAATTAATGAAAAATAACAATGAAGGATTCTTCGAATGGTGAATAAAGAACCCCAGTTAACTTCCAAACAAATTCAAGCTGATCTGCAGACACAGGGTACAACAGTGTCAGCTCGCACTATCCGTCTCCATCTGAATAAAAAGGGACGCTATGGTAGGAAACCCAGGAGAACACAACTGCATGTCTTCTGGGAGAACAAGCTGTGGACAGATGAGACAAAAGTAGAGCTTTTTGGTAAAGGACATCATGGCACTGTTTACAGAAAAAGAAATGAGGCCTTCAAAGAAAAGAACACAGTCCCTACAGTCAAACATGTTGGAGGGTCAAAGATGTTTTGGGGTTGCTTTGCTGCTTCTGGCACTGGATGCCTTGACTGTGTGAACGGTCTCATGAAATCTGATAAATACCAAAGAATTTTGGGGCGTAAGAAAGCTGCATCTTCACCAGAGGTCATGGGTCTTCTAGCAGGACGATGACCCGAAACACACTTTAGAAAGCACTCAGAAATGGTTACAAACAAAGTGCTGGAAAGTTCTAAAATGACCAGCAATCCAGTCCAGATCTGAATCCCATATAGCACCTGTGGAGAGATATTAAAACAGCAGTTGGGAGAAAGCATCCTTGAGCAGGAGCAGTTGGAGCAGTTTGCAAAAGAAGAGTGGTCCAAAATTTCAGTAGAAAGGTGAAAGAAACTCATTCATGGTTACAGGAAGCAATTGATTTCAGTTATTTTTTCAAAGGGGGTACTACCAAATATAAGTTAAGGGTGTCAATAATTTTTATTTTTGGCCATGACTGTATAATAATTTTACTCAAACATACTTATAGAAGATGAACTGAACATTTCAAAACTTTTAGTCTTGTAGAATTTCACACAGTAAATTCTCATATTTCCAACTGTGAGAATGGTGGTTATCATTGTGCGAAAACAGGATGTATTTTTTTTCTGCACTGCAGTGCAACCTTTTATGAAGTGCTGCATTTTAGCTTGGTGAAGCCTCAAAGCCATTTCCATAGCAATACAGTAGTACATTTGAAGAATAAAAGGTTTTTAGTTATTGCTGCTACATGTACCATTGTTTTTTTTTTTTTTTTTTTTTTCCCCCACAGGCATGTACAGACTCCAAACACCAACTTGAGCTCTATTTAATTTTTTTTTCCTTCACTGTCTCTGTTCATTAAAAAATCCAGAAAACTAGTGAAAGTCTGGTGCATAAGTAGTCTGGTGTACTGACGCTGTTTTAGATAAGCTTAACACTTCCTGTCTTTTTCTGGGTCAAGACGTGCAATACAGCTCCCTTGAAACTTAGATGCAGCTGCAGAAAGATACAGACAACACATACTAAAATACAAGATCAAAGTAAGTGTAAAAACATATATTACCTTTTAAATAAATGCATTAGAATATAAAGATTATGTCAGTCATAAGTTGTAATTATTATTTCTATTGTTTCTATCAATTATTATCTATAAAATTTCACTTTTTCTTTTTTTCTTTCTTTCTTTCTTTCTTTCCTGAGGAGTGAATACTTTTGTAACCGTTTTTGCGTCAAAACAACTCTTATGTTATTTAATATAACTGTACATATAGATATTTGGCATGTCTAGAGTCTGTCCTCTTTGAGGCTGTTGTGAAATGAAGTCTCTCATAAGGGAAATGATTTACGTTTTTTGAAACCTAATGTTACATCCACGCCAGGCTCCACCTTCACTCCCTCACTACGATCACAATCACCAGAATACTGAGCACCTGCGACAACCACCTGACATTCATCTGGACCTCATCAATGCACACATAAAACCACACACCACTTCACACTCCGCGTCCGAGCTCGTTCTTGAGAAGAGGACTTCTAGATTTCTACAAACGATCTCTAGCGAATACTTACCTTTCTCCTTTTACCTTATAGATTCCTTCGTGTCTCCTATTCCTCAGGATCCCCTCTGTGTCCGCCTGGATTGTGGTGTGTGGTTGTGGTTGTCGTCGTCACCCTGTTGTCTTCATCGTGGAACTTCCTCCCCTCCTGCATACAAGATCACGTCAGCTACCTCCTACAGTCATTCAATCTATATCCTGCAATATTACTTACCTGCATTACCTGTCTGTGTATCATTCTGTTCAGAACTCATTATCAGCAATAAACTGTGTTTTCATACTTACCATCTGTCTCCCGTCCGCTTCGTAACAGAAGCTCGGACCCTTACCGAAGATAATGAGTTCTCCCGATCCCTTTCAGGAGTTGGTGGACAAACTTCGCCAAACTCTCCTCACCACGCCACAATCACCACCACCGGCACCTGCTCCAGCATCATCCACGGCTACCAACCCGGAAGTAAACATCGCTGCTTCGCTACCTACCGTCGTCTGTCCCATGGTCCGACCGGCGCCCTTCTCCGGCGTGGCGGGGGATTGCAAGGGGTTCTTACTGCAGTGCTCCATCACGTTCGCCACTTTTCCAAGTATGTATCAGACTGATGACGCAAAAATTGGATTAGTGATTAACTGTCTTTCCGGATCTGCTCTCAGATGGGCGGAATCTATTTGGAGTCAGGGTGGCCCGGTTTCCCGCTCTTACCATGCGTTTGCCCAACACTTCTTGGAGGTCTTTGGACGCTCTGATCAGACGACATCCGCCGGTGAGGAGCTTTATCGTTTATGACAGGGGTCAGCAAGCGTACAGGAATATTCCATCCAATTTCGTACGTTGGCAGCATCAAGTGGATGGAATGAACAAGCTCTGCTGACGACCTTCAGACAAGGATTGGAACCTCATATTCACCTAATGCTTGCTCCCCATGATGACTCCATTGGATTAGAACGTTTTATCCAGCTGGCCATCCGCTGTGCTGCCCGGGTCCACTCCTACTCGAATCCTTCCGTCAGCACTGCAGTCACCTCTCCCCAGCCACCTAAGAACCACAACCCTCCAGAACCTATTCCAGAACCTATGGTCATCGACACACGACGTCTCACTCAAACAGAACGTCAACGACGTATTACACAGGGACTCTGTTTATACTGTGGTAAACCAGGACATCATATCCAAGACTGCCCTACCAGACCTCTCCGTCCCGCGGTGAGTTCCATCATGCCTATGAGTGAAAAATTAAATCCATTAACCACAGTCGTCACACTTACTGTAGAAAAATTCTCAATTTCAGTGGCAGCCCTCATCGATTCCGGGTCAGCAGGTAACTTCATTGCGGGCCATACCGCACGTCAACTCCGGGTCAAAACCACGCGCCTCCCAGTGATGTATCAGATTCAATCAGTCACAGGACAACCTCTCTCCAACAAGAATGTCACCCATCAAACAGCATCCATCCGTCTGCTCACAGGTCAGTGTCATGAGGAGGAAATCCAACTCTTGGTTCTGGAGGGTTCCACCATCGACGTGGTTCTAGGGCGTCCGTGGCTGGCGAGGCATGAGCCCATCCTCTCTTGGGGCACGGGGGAAGTCCTCAAATGGGGCTCTCATTGTTGGCCTGAATGTTTCCCACAGTTACCTCTTCAAGCTCCAGCAACCATTCCTCTGTGTTCTACCTCCATCGAAAGCCCCATTGAGAAACAATCGGTGGAAATCCCTTCGGATTACGAGGAATACAACGATGTGTTCTGCCCCAAGAGAGCGGCCCGCCTGCCACCTCACCGACCATGGGACTGTGCAATCGATCTGCTCCCGGCTGCCCGAGTGCCCCATGGTAAGATATACCCATTATCCATCCCTGAAAATAAAGCCATGGAAGATTACATACAGGAAGCATTGGCACAAGGTTACATCCGCTCTTCAACCTCCCCTGCTGCTTCGAGCTTTTTCTTCGTGGCAAAGAAGGATGGTGGCCTACGCCCCTGTATAGACTATAGAGCACTAAACAAAGTCACAGTCCCTTTCAAATACCCTCTACCACTCGTCCCCGCAGCCCTAGAGACACTACGTGGGGCCAAGATTTTCACCAAATTGGATCTACGTAGTGCCTATAATTTGATTCGCATTCGCAACGGGGACGAGTGGAAGACCGCTTTCATCACCCCTACTGGCCACTATGAGTACTTGGTAATGCCGTATGGTTTAGTAAACGCCCACTCCATCTTTCAAAACTTCATGCATGAAATTTTCCGGGACTATCTCCATCAATTCCTCCTAGTTTACATCGATGACATTCTGATCTTTTCCTCCAATATCCAAGAACACCGCCAACACGTCAAAAAAGTCCTCCAGCAACTCCGAGAACACCACCTGTATCTGAAAGCTGAAAAATGTTCATTCCACCAACCCTCAGTGCAATTCCTAGGCTACCATATTGATCATACCGGGATAAGGATGGATAACAGTAAAGTAGAGGCAATCACCACCTGGCCCACACCCACAACAGTAAAAGATCTTCAAAGATTCCTAGGTTTTGCAAATTTCTATCGCCGGTTCATCAATAACTACAGTCTCATAACTTGTCCCCTCACATCCTTACTCAAAGGTAAACCCAAACGCCTCACTTGGACTACCTCTGCTGAACATGCCTTCCGGGATCTAAAAACTGCCTTCACCACCGCACCCATCCTCTGTCATCCGAACCCCGACTTACCGTTCTTGGTAGAGGCAGACGCCTCTACCACTGGCGTAGGCGCCATCCTATCTCAGCAGCAGGGGAATCCACCTCAACTCCGACCTTGTGCCTACTTCTCCAAGAAACTCAGTGACGCCGAAAGAAACTACGACATCGGAAATCGAGAATTGTTAGCCATTAAACTGGCATTGGAAGAATGGCGTCATTGGCTGGAGGGGTCTCAACATCCGTTTCAGGTGATTACAGACCATAAAAACCTTCAATATCTCCGTGAGGCAAAACGGTTGAACCCCAGACAAGCCCGCTGGGCCCTGTTCTTTACCAGATTCAAATTCTCCATCTCCTACAGACCAGGTCCCAAGAATATCCGAGCTGACGCTCTCTCCAGACTCCATGCTCCAGATGACCAACCAGATAACCAAGAACCCATTCTCCCTGAAACCCTCTTCGTCAATCCCATCCAGTGGGTAACCCCTCCAGCCTCTAACGAACCCGCTCCGGAAGTTCCAGCGGAATGTCCGCCTCACCGTCGTTTCATTCCACTTCAGGAACGCATTCCTCTCATTCACTCTCTCCATACCTCTGTGGGCACTGGGCATCCGGGGATCAACAAAACCCTCTCACTTCTTCAAGATCGGTTTTGGTGGCCTGCCATGGATACCGACGTGCAGAGGTACGTGAGAGGGTGTCGGGAATGTGCGATGGCCAAGAGTCCACGCCATCTCCCTGCAGGAAAGCTCCATCCACTTCCCGTACCTAACCGCCCCTGGTCACACCTAGGAGTTGACTTCATTACCGACCTTCCACCTTCAGAGGGTAATACCTGTGTTTGTGTCATCGTTGATAGATTTTCTAAGTTCTGTCGACTAATCCCTCTAAAAGGTCTCCCCACAGCCTGGCAGACGGCTACCTTGCTCTTTGAGCATGTGTTCCGATCCTTTGGACTCCCTGAGGATATCGTTTCCGACCGGGGAACACAGTTTACCTCCAGGGTCTGGAAGGCCTTCTTCAAGCTCCTAGGTGTGGCCGTCAACCTCTCCTCAGGCTATCATCCTCAAACCAACGGGCAGACCGAACGGAAGATCCAAGAGGTGGGGCGGTTCCTCCGTACTTTCTGCCACGGCCACCAAGACACCTGGAACCAGTATTTGGGCTGGGCCGAGTATGCTCAGAACTCCCTCCGTCAAGCCACTACCGGACTCACTCCCTTTCAATGCATACTCGGCTTCCAGCCCCCACTCTTTCCATGGAGTGGCGAACCCTCTGATGTACCATCTGTCGATTACTGGTTCCGGGAAAGTGAGAGGGTCTGGGACGAGGCACATCAACATCTGCAAAGGGCAGTGCGTAGACAGACCACCACTGCCGACCAACGTCGTTCCTCCGCCCCAGAATACCAGGTGGGCCAAAAGGTATGGCTCTCCACCAGGGACATTCGTCTACGCCTGCCCTGTAAGAAATTGAGTCCCAGGTTTGTTGGTCCCTTTACAGTTGTGGAGCAGATCAATCCTGTCACCTACAAACTCCAGTTACCCGCACAGTACAGAATTCATCCCACCTTCCATGTTTCCTTGTTGAAACCGTTTCACGAACCCCTTTCTATCTCCACAGAGCCTGGCCGTGAAGAAGAACCTCCCCCTCCAATGGAGGTAGATGAGGGGACCATCTACTCCGTAAAAGAGATCCTAGACTCCCGGCGTCGTGGTGGCAGGCTTCAGTACCTCGTGGACTGGGAGGGCTACGGTCCAGAAGAAAGATCATGGGTGGCCCGAGAAGACGTATTAGATCCCACACTCCTTAATGAATTTCACCTCAATCACCCAGACCGTCCTGCACCCCGGAGTAGAGGTAGACCACCACGACGTCGGAGGGGCCCCGCCTTGGGAGGGGGCCCTGGAGGGGGGGGTAATGTTACATCCACGCCAGGCTCCACCTTCACTCCCTCACTACGATCACAATCACCAGAATACTGAGCACCTGCGACAACCACCTGACATTCATCTGGACCTCATCAATGCACACATAAAACCATACACCACTTCACACTCCGCGTCCGAGCTCGTTCTTGAGAAGAGGACTTCTAGATTTCTACAAACGATCTCTAGCGAATACTTACCTTTCTCCTTTTACCTTATAGATTCCTTCGTGTCTCCTATTCCTCAGGATCCCCTCTGTGTCTGCCTGGATTGTGGTGTGTGGTTGTGGTTGTCGTCGTCTCCCTGTTGTCTTCATCGTGGAACTTCCTCCCCTCCTGCATACAAGATCACGTCAGCTACCTCCTACAGTCATTCAATCTATATCCTGCAATATTACTTACCTGCATTACCTGTCTGTGTATCATTCTGTTCAGAACTCATTATCAGCAATAAACTGTGTTTTCATACTTACCATCTGCCTCCCGTCCGCTTCGTAACAGTTACCATGATCTTCACTTTACAATACGGATCCAAATAATTAGTAATTCATTTAGAAGGAAGTAGTAACACTTGAGTCATTAGTATTCAAAACCTTACAATGATTTCAGTCATTACTAGGGGGTTATCACGATCTTCACTTTAGAATATGCATGCAAATAATTAGTAATCCCTTCTGAAGTATTTGGTAATCCTTGAGTCATTAGTAGTGGGTTACCTTGATCTTTACTTTACAATAATTATGAACCTGTATACAGTATAGTAATTCTTAGTAGTTCTCCGGAAGATATTAAAAAAATAGTAGCTACTGATTAGCTAATAGTGAACTACCACGTTCAACTGAGTGCTATTACTTAATGATTTGTTAATCAGAGTTTCTTGTTAGTTAATAGTAGCTACAAGAATGTTAATAGTGCATTAGTCATTTGTTCCTGTGTAGTTATTCATTAATGACAGAAAGTGTTACCCATATAATTTGCATGCCACACTATAAATAATATTCTGTTTTGTTCACTGTATGCACACGTCAAACCGTCAGTGAAGTCTCATTATAACCAGCGTACTGAAACGTAAAGTTCAGCAAATGTACAGAGTACATGACATGCCCTGTCAACTATTAACAGGGTCCCTAGTAAGGGACTCACTTCTTTCACAGGGAAATAAAATTCTGCTGTTTTATGGAGAGAAACATACCTAACACTCAATAGCTATATTACATTTAGTGATTTTTATTTTTTATTTTTTTAGAATATTTAGTTACAGTGTTCATTTAGAGCTGCCAAATATAATGTTAACTAATATAAAACTGTACCTCTATCAAAAGAGGTAAATTCCTCAGACCTGTCTAGTGTTACATTATTGCTATTCAGTGGCATTTTGTGTTTAAATGAATAATGTTTCATGCTATGATAATACATAGGTTTCCCCATTATGATGGAGAAATATTTTAATTTCAGTTAATGAAACTCTACTGGACAGACAAGAAGTTGACATGTTAATCCGTACCCAAAACTACACTCATTATTTTAGTACCCAATAAACATGTTTGTCTGTCAGTGTTTTATCGCAAATATTTCACCTCCGTTCAACACATAGATACTGAGTTGTTATATAGTTGCAATGCACATGGGTCTGTTATTATTAAAACCTTTACTGTGTCTCACTGTTCACCTGAAAAAACAGTGCAGTGTTTCAAATTTCATTTGGACCCAAAAAGGTTGTGAGGCAGCGAGAAGAATCTGGGAATGATTGTCTATTTTGTAGATGGTAAAATATTTATTCATGAAGATTGTCACTTATCCAGGTCATAGAGTTAATGTAATCTGCCATGACCTGGATAACCAAGGGTCTTTTGTTAATGTTCTGCTCATGTTGGCATCTGCTCAAGTAAATAAAAATATTGTGAACAAGTTACAATATAAAGACAAGTTGGAAAAACAAGACAAAGCTCTAAAAAAAGGACTGAATCAGTTAGAGAACATATGAACATAATTATCTTTCATACTCTCTGATGATTTATAAATACAAAGCATGTTTTTTTGCAAGAATTGTGTTTGCCAATAGTGACATCTGAAAGATGATGAGAAGATTTACTCTCTCAACTCTTTAATGCCATTTCTTCAGATAAACACATACAGATGTATTTAAAACAGAGGTGGACAGTAATTAAGTATTTTTACTTTATTTGAGTAAATTTAAAAAGTATCTGTAGTTTATCAGAGTGTTTCTTTGGAAAACTTTTACTTCACTACATTCCAAAGCATAATGTTGTACTTTTTACTGCACTACATTTCATAAATAAAAGTTTTTTTTTATTCTTTTTTAATTTCTTTAATACTTAAGAACATTAAAAAATTTAGTACTTACTTGTACTCAAGTAAATCTTTGAATTACTTTTGCTTAAGTAAAAGTAAGAAAGTACTAGATTTCTGATGTAATTAAGTATTAAACTAGATTTATTATGAAATGTAGTGCAGTAAAAAGTACAATATTATGCTTTGGAATGTTGTAAAGTGAAGTTTCCTAAAGACAAACACTTGAAAAGTACATTTAAAGCAGAGTAAAAAATATTTCACTACTGTCTGCCTCTGATTTTGAAGTAATTCTGTGTCTCCACCTGCAGATGAACATCATGTGTGTTAAGTTCTTGGATACTGGATGAAGATGTGGAGATTGCTGAAAAGCAACTGGAGAGAAATGCAGGAGCTGGTGAACATCTTGGGAGACATGAAACCTGCTCAACTGAAGAGGGTAGTCTGTTCTGTGTGTGCATTAACAATTAACAAATAAAAGATTAACCTGTGTCCACTTTGCACTAAGGTGCATTTCACAGGTTACTAATGTTCATAACTCATTAATAAATGGTTCACAGGTGTTCACACTACATTAAGGTACACTTTCACAGGTCATTAATCTTTATAGCTCAAGAAAAAAATGAACAAATATATTTATTAAGCATTTTTAACGCACTGAATGAGTTAAAAATGACTCACTATTTGGCAGGTACTGCATTAAAATCACTCTTGATTTAAATGATTTATAATGCATTTGTAAATGAGTTATTAGTCATTTATTGACACCTTTATAAACGCTTTACAAGGGGAACCTTAACGTAAAGTGTTACCAAATCTTCTTTGCTAATAGTAAGAGTTGAAAGACAATGTAAAGATTCACTCGATGCCACAGATACAGATGCATTTTAAAGTTGTTGTGAGTCTCACCTGCAGATGAACATCATGTGTCTGATTCGTAGGCCCTGGATGAATGAGAGATAAGATTAATTAGGATTTTTTCATTGAAATTTTTTGGACCTCACTGGTTTTTGCTACGTTTTGAGTTGTTTGTGTAGTGTCTTTTGTTTGAGGCTCTTGTACAGTTTTGGTG
>VONZ01002052.1:0-73122 GCA_012976165.1 Labeo catla | reverse complement strand
GCATGTTTCTAGGATGATTAGCAAAGTTGCTAACATGTTTCTAGCATGATTAGCCAGTTGCTAGCATGTTTCTAGCATGATTAGCAAAGTTGCTAGCATGATTCTAGCTTGACTAGCATGTCGTTAACATGTTTCTAACATGATTAGCAAAGTTGCTAGCATGTGTCTAGCGTGACTAGCATGTCGCTAGCATGTTTCTAGCATGATTAGCATGTCGCTAGCATGTTTTTTAGCATGACTAGCATGTTGCTAGCATGTTTCTAACATGATTAGCATGTCGCTAGCATGTTTCTAGCAAGATTAGCAAAGTTGCTAGCATGTTTCTAACATGATTAGCATGTCGTTAGCATGTTTCTAGCATGACCAGCATGTCGCTAGCATGTTTCTAGCATGATCAGCCAGTTGCTAGCATGTTTCTAACATGATTAGCAAAGTTGCTAGCATGTTTCTAGCATGATTAGCAAGTTGCTAGCATGTTTCTAGCATGATTAGCCAGTTGCTAGCATGTTTCTAGCATGATTACCAAGTTGCCAGCATGTTTCTAGGATGATTAGCAAAGTTGCTAGCATGTTTCTAGCATGATTAGCCAGTTGCTAGCATGTTTCTAGCATGATTAGCAAAGTTGCTAGCATGATTCTGGTTGCTAGCCATAGATAGTTAGTAATGGTTAGATAAATAGATAGATAGAGAGAGAGATAGATAGATAGATAGATAGATAGATAGTAATGGTTAGATAGATAGATAGATAGATAGTAATGGTTAGATAGATAGATAGATAGATAGATAGATAGTAATGGTTAGATAGATAGATAGATAGATAGATAGATAGATAGATAGATAGATAGTAATGGTTAGATAGATAGATAGATAGATAGATAGAGTTTGAATGAGTTTAAATGGATTATAAATACAGTAAATAGAAGGGAAGTTTGATTGAGTCTCAAAGAATTCTGGGGATTTTGACAGTTGGAATTTGAATAGTGTTGGCTCATTTGAACATTCCGTCAATGTAAGTCTATGGGATTTTTCCCAGTTTTAATCGGGATTTTTAGGAAAACTGTAAGTCGGATCAGTTAGAAAAGATATAGCAACTCGAGTCAGACCAGTCTGAAGAGCTGGGCTGAGTTTGGAGTTTGTAGAGTTAAAGCTCTAGGAGGAGTAGCAGTCAGAAAATTTAGTCTCAGAAGAATAATAATAACTAGATAAAAAAGTTCGTCAAGACAAACTTTAAGTTGGCTTGAGAAAGCCGGACCAGAAAGTTTGAAAAAGTTTAAAAAGTTTGAAAAGTTAAGACGTTTCAAAAGTTTAAATACTTTAAGAAGTTTAAGAAGTTTTAAGTTTGGATGGTTTTCAGTCTGAAATATTTTTAAAGTTTGAATGTAGTCTGTCAGATAGATAGATAGATAGATAGATAGTATTGGTCAGATTATCAATCGACAGATAGATAGATAGATAGATAGATGATTCTAACATAATTACCAAGTTACTAGCATGTTGCTAGTCTGTTTCTAGCACGATTAGCAAGCTGATAGCATGTTTCTAGCATGATTAACATGTTGCTAGCATGTTTCTAACATGATTAGAAAGTTGCCAGCATGTTTCTAACATGATTAGCAAAGTTGCTAGCATGTTTTTAGCATGACTAGCATGTCGCTAGCATGTTTCTAGCATGATTAGCATGTCTCTAGCATGTTTCTAACATGATTAGCAAAGTTGCTAGCATGTTTCTAACATGATTAGCATGTCGCTAGCATGTTTCTAACATGACTAGCATGTTGCGAGCATGTTTCTAGCATGATTAGCATGTCGCTAGCATGTTTCTTGCATGACTAACATGTTGTTAACATGTTTCTAGCATGATTAGCATGTCGATAGCATGTTTCTTGCATGACTAGCATGTCGCTAGCATGTTTCTAGCATGACTAGCATGTTTCTAGCATGATTAGCAAAGTTGCTAGCATGATTCTAGCATGACTAGCATGTCACTAGCATGTTTCTAGCATGACTAGCATGTCACTAGCATGTTTCTAGCATGATTAGCAAAGTTGCTAGCATGTTTCTAGCATGATTAGCATGTCGCTAGCATGATTCTAACATGACTAGCATGTCACTATCATGTTTCTAGCATGATTAGCAAAGTTGCTAGCATGTTTCTAGCATGATTAGCATGTCACTAGCATGTTTCTAGCATGATTAGCAAAGTTGCTAGCATGTTTCTAGCATGACTAGCATGTCGCTAGCATGGTTCTAGCATGATTAGCAAAGTTGCTAGCATGTTTCTAACATAACTAGCATGTCGCTAGCATGTTTCTGGCATGACTAGCATGTCGCTAGAATGTTTCTAGCATGACTAGCGTGTCGCTAGAATGTTTCTAGCATGACCAGCATGTTTCTAGCATGACTAGCATGTTGTTAGCATGTTTCTAGATAGATAGATAGATAGATAGATAAGGTTAGATGATAGATAGATAGATAGATAGATAGATAGTAAGGGTTTGAAGATAGATAGATAGATAGATGAGTTTGAATGAGTTTAAATGGATTAGAAATACAGTACATAGAAGGGTTGAAGTTTGATTGAGTCTCAAAGGATTCTGGGAGTTTTGACAGTTGGAATTTGAAAAGTGTTGGCTCATTTGAACATTCCGTCAATGTAAGTCTATGGGATTTTTCCCAGTTTTAAACGTCATTTTTAGGAAAAACGTAAGTCCGATCAGTTAGAAAAGATATAGCAACTCGAGTCAGATCAGTTTGAAAATCTGGGCTGAGTTTGGAGTTTGAAGAGTTAAAGCTCTAGGAGGAGTAGCAGGCAGAAATTTTAGTCTCAGAAGAAGAATAATAATAACTAGATAAAAAAGTTCGTCAAGACAAACTTTAAGTTGGCTTGAGAAAGCCGGACCAGAAAGTTTTAAAAAGTTTGAAAAGTTTAAAAAGTTTAAAAAGTTAAAAAGTTTTAAGTTTGGATGGTTTTCAATCTGAAATAGTTTGAAGTTTTAAAGTTTGAAGTTTTAAAGTTTCTAGCATGATTAACATGTTGCTAGCACATTTCTAGCATTACTAGCATGTTGCTAGCACGTTTCTAACATGATTAGAAAGTTCCTAGCATGTTTCTAACATGATTAGGAAAGTTGCTAGCATGTTTTTAACATGACTAGCATGTCGCTAGCATGTTTTTAGCATGACTAGCATGTCGTTAGCATGTTTCTATCATGATTAGCAAAGTTGCTAGCATGTTTCTAACATGATTAGCATGTCGCTAGCATGTTTCTAGCATGACTAGGATGTCGCTAGCATGTTTTTAGCATGACTAGCATGTCACTAGCATATTTCTAGCATGATTAGCATGTCGTTAGCATGTTTGTAGCATGATTAGCATGTCGCTAGCATGTTTCTAACATGATTAGCATTTCGTTAGCATGTTTCTAGATAGATAGATAGGTAGATAGGGTTAAATGATAGATAGATAGATAGATAGATAGATAGGGTTAGATGATAGATAGATAGATAGATAGATAGATAGGGTTAGATGATAGATAGAAAGATAGATAGATAGATAGATAGATAGATAGATAGATAGATAGATGAGTTTGAATGAGTTTGAATGGATTATAAATACAGTACATAGAAGGGAAGTTTGATTGAGGCTCAAAGGATTCTGGGGATTTTGACAGTTGGGATTTAAATAGTGTTGGCTCATTTGAACATTCCGTCAATGTAAGTCTTTGGGATTTTTCCCAGTTTTAATCGGCATTTTTAGGAAAATCGTAAGTCCGATCAGTTAGAAAAGATATAGCAACTAACTTCAGATCAGTCTGAAGATCTGGGCTGAGTTTGGAGTTTGTAGAGTTAAAGCCCTAGGACGAGTTAGAGTTGATAATTTTAGTCTCAGAAGAAGAATAATAATAACTAGACAGTAAAGTTCGTAGACAAACTTTAAGTTGGCTTGAAAAAGCCTAGCCAGAAAGTTCTAAAAGTTTTAAGGTAAGTTTGACTGTTTTCAGTTTAAAATAGTTTGAAAGATTAAAGTCTGAATATTTTGAAGGCAATACAGTCTATTAGAAAAACAGATAGATGTAGTGTTGCTGTGTGGTTGCTAGGTTACTCAGGGTGGTTGCTAGAGTACCTCGGGTGGTTGCTAGGGTGTTGCTTGTGGTTGTTTGGGTATCCAGGGTAGTTGCTAGGGCAGTTGCTAAGGTGTTGCTAGGCAGTTGCTAGAGTACTCAGGGTGGTTTCTAGAGTGTTACTATGTGGTTGCTAGGGTACCAAGATGTTTGCTAAGGTGTTGCTAGGCGTTTGCTAGGGTGTTGCTAGGCGTTGCTTAGGGTGTCACGGTTGCTAGGGTATCCAGGGTGGCTGCTAAGGTGCTGCTAAGTGGGTTACTAGGGTATCCAGGGCGGTTGTTAGTGGCCAGCGGTTGCTAGGGTACTCCAGACCGGTTGCTAAGGTGTTACTATGTGGTTGCTAGGGTACTCAGCATGGTTGCTAGGGTGTTGCTACGTGGTTGCTAGGGTATCCAGGGCGGTTGCTAGGGTGTTGCTAGGCGGTTGCTAGGGTACTCAGGCTGGTTGCTAAGGTGTTGCTAGGGTACTCAGGGTGATTGCTATGGTGTTACTATCATATTGTCACCATGATTAGCAAGTTATTAGCATGTTGCTAGCACATTTAACATGTTACTAGCATGTTACTAGCATGTTTCTAATATGATAAGCATGTTACTAGCCTGATTTTAGCATGATTAACAAGCTGCTAGCATGATTAGCATGTTGTTACCATGTTTCTAGTATGATTAGCATGTTACTAGCATGATTCTAACATGGTTAGCAAGTTACTAGCATGTTTCTAGGGTGATTAGGATGTTACTAGCATAATTCTAGCATGATTAGCATGTTACTAGCATGTTGCTGGCATAATTAGCATGATTAGCATACTGCTAACATGATTTAAATAGATTAGAAATATTAGATGAGTTTGAATGAGTTTAAATGGATTAGTAATAGTACATAGAAGTGAAGCTTCATTTAGTCTCAAAGGATTCTGGGAGTTTAGATTTGAATTTTGACAGTTGGTGTTGGCTCATTTGAACATTCCGTCAATGTAAGTCTATGGGATTTTTGGTGGTTTTGACGGTCTGGTTTACGAAAACCGTAAGTCGGATCAGTCTGAAAAGATATAGCAACCCGAGTCAGACCAGTCTGCAGGTCTGGGCCGAGTTTGGTGGCTGTAGCTTAAAAGCTCTAGGAGGAGATACGTTTTAAAAAAGGGTCTCAGAAGAAGAAGAAGAATAAGAATAAGTTTAAATACAATATCAGTAAGTTGGCTTTTTCAAGCCAACTTAATAAGTTTAAATAGCATATCAGTAAGTTGGCTTTCTCAAGCCAACTTAATAATAAGTTTAAATAGCATATCAGTAAGTTGGCTTTCTCAAGCCAACTTAATAACTTTAAGTTTAAGTAGCATATCAGTAAGTTGGCTTTCTCAAGCCAACTTAATAATAATAAGCTTAAGTAGCAGATCAGTAGGTTGGCTTTCTCAAGCCAACCTAATAATAAGCTTAAGTAGCAGATCAGTAGGTTGGCTTTCTCAAGCCAACCTAATAAAAATAACTGGAAGTTTAAATAGCATATCAGTAAGTTGGCTTTCTCAAGCCAACTTAATAAGCTTAAGTAGCAGATCAGTAGGTTGGCTTTCTCAAGCCAACCTAATAATAATAAGCTTAAGTAGCAGATCAGTAGGTTGGCTTTCTCAAGCCAACCTAATAATAATAACTGGAAGTTTAAATAGCATATCAGTAAGTTGGCTTTCTCAAGCCAACTTAATAATAACTTTAAGTTTAAATAGCATATCAGTAAATTGGCTTTCTCAAGCCAACTTAATAAACCCGCGCGGAAGTGCAATTTACAAATTCAAACGCAGCATCAAGAAACGACAGGTTTTACGGCAGGAAAATCGAACGTTCATTGGCTCTCGCCCTGCATTCGTCACAGATTACGACATGCCGTGTTTCTAAAGAGGTGTGTTTTGAATGATGCGCGCGTGCCTTCACGGAGTGAATAGGGAAAATAATCTGGATAATATTTTCAGCAGTGGCGGAGCTACAATTTTTTACATGGGGTGGCGGCCAGGGGGTGGCCACTGCTATTTCAGGGGGTCCACACACATACACGCACTGTACTCATAAAGTTGAAATAATAAATTAAGGAATTCAAAAGTTTTATTTGCAAAAACAATGCTGAGTTCATTTACAAAAATATTAGCACAAAGAAAAAACAACCAAACAAAAAAATACTGCAATTAGACATCAAACAGACCTGGATTTGAAAAGAAAAAGTGTCATCAGTTACAAACTTATCCTAGGTATGTTTAAAACAACATAATTTTGCGGTTCTGATAAGAACTGGCAAAACGTTTCACGAATTCATCCATGTTGAGGAAGCGTGCCCTCCTTGACTCAACACTGAGAATCCCTAGGTGACTTAACCTGTCATCAGACATTGTTGTCCTAAGGTGGGTTTTAAGTTGATAAGTTGCTGTTGATACCCCTTTTATGCTGATTCCAAGCATACATAGCACTGATATGATGCTCTGCCTTTGAATGCAGCTTAAACCCAGAATCTTTAAACAGTGCCTTTTTCCAGTTAGAAGATCCTGACTGGGATGTGAAGGCAGATTCTGGTGTACTGGGCAAAGAAAAATGCCTACAGGCAAAACAATAAGTTGAATCTTGACTTACAGAATATTCAAGCCATGAATTGTCCTTATACCAGTTGTTGAAAGCCCTCTTTCTAGTGCCGTGCTGAGTTCTGGGAAATGTTGTCAAACATGGCTGTACAGGACCCTCTTCTCTAGATCTTGAGATGTCTAAAATGCTAAATAAATAATATAAAATAATAGTATAATTTTAAATGCGTCATACCTCTATGGAAATGTACAATTAAGAAAATTGCACAATTAAGGGAACAAATCAGCTAACTGACAGCAGCTAACTAAAATGTGTAGTTTAAAATATAGGTCTGGCCTACCACTGGGTCTTTTTGGAACAGCAAATCTGGTGCTTGATGCAGCTGGAAGGGGCTCGATGACATCTTCTGGCTCACTGTCTTGCTCAGAGCCAGAGGTCTCTGTGTCATCCCTTGATACATCTATTTACAACACAATCCATTAGTTCCCATAGAATAGTGAAAACACACACACACACACGTTTTTGTGAATTGTGAGGACATTCTATAGGTTTCCATTGTTTATATACTCTACAAACTATTTTCTATTGCCCTAATCCAGCCCTCACAGGGAACATCGAAAAATATTTATAAGCCTTTTGAAAAATGGGGGCATGTTCAATGTCCTCATAAGTCACCTTCTCCTGAAATACCTGACATACTCATACCATTATACAAATTTGTATTCTGATATGTCACAAAGATGCACACACACACAAACACAATGAAAGGGTTTAGAAAACCCAAATCTATTTCATTACCAACATATAATTCAAAATATGAAAATATGATAATTTACTCATCATCTACTCACTTTGTTGTGAGTTAATAAGTAATGACAGGATTTGTTTTTTTTTTAGTTGAACTTTCCTGAAGCTCAGCTTAAATTCTAACATTGGTTGAAACATGTGATTGCCTAGTAGATGCTCTGACCTGCTGGTGGACCTGAAGTCTGACCACACTGACTCTGACTAGTCTCAGGTATGGAGCCGCTGTGGGATCCAGTGCAAAGGTAAGGGTCTGTTTGAACCTGATCTGCCTGTTTGTGCTTCTTTATAAAGAAGTCTGATATCTCGCCCTTTCTTTTCATGTTTAACTGACGCTGTGCAAAAAAAATATTACAGTCTGGTTACATCTGATCCAGTTAGAAACATATTTATCCTAATTAAAAATATCCATTATCATACCTGCACATTAAAATCAGCAACCGATCTAAATAACATTATTCTGAAGAAAGTATATGAGCTGGCTATTCCATTTCAACTAAATTTAACTCACAAACAGCTAGCCTAACATTACTCCCCCATATTAGCAAAATATTTGAGCATCGTAAATTAAACAAGAACTTACATACATGGTATGTGCATGTAATACTAGCACAGATGAATTATAGCGTTAACTGTCTAAAGTGCGAATTGATCTCTCTAATCTCATTAAGTTAACTAATGTCGTCGGCGCCTCGTTAACTTACACAGCGAATAATAAACGTTACTCAGCAAACAAACCTTATAATAAACTATAAAACGTATTTCAAATATCCCAGCAAACACAGTACGTTGTAACGACGTCGTCAGTTTGTCGTCCTTTGGTCAGCGCGACATTACTTTATGGCGACGTTGTGAGGACGTCGTGGTAAAGTTCCATTTTTTAGAATATTGGCTAACGTTCCAGAAACGTTGTGGGCACGTCCTCAACAGACGTCGCTAGTTAGTCCCATGGGGAACGTTGTGGCGACGTGGTCCCTTGGTCTCTATAGTATAGGTCTACCAGTATTTTATTTACAATTGTTAAATATAAAATGCTTACAATTTAAAATGTTAGATATTTATTCGTCAAGACTGACATTTCATTTATACATGCTAGAGAGATATTCAAGGCTTTAGAATGTTGGTGACGTTCCAGAAACGTCGTGGGCTCGTCCTCTACAGACGTTGCTATGTGGTCCCATAGGGACCGTTGCAGGGACGTGATCTCATGGTCTCTACCCAGCATACACAGTATGTTGTGAGGACGTCGCCAGTTGGTCGTCATTTGGTCAGCGTGACATTACTTGACAACGTCGTGAGGACGTCGTGGTAACGTTCCATTTTCAGAATTTTGGCTAAGGTCCCAGAAACGTCCTGTGCACGTCCTCAAAAGACGTCGCTAGTTAGTCGCATGGGAACCTTGTAGCGACGTCGTCAGCTGGTCTGCAGATAACATTTCATATTATTGCACTACATGTATTTGGTCTATCTTTTTAAGGTGTATACCATTTGGATAGCCTATAATAAGGGAAATATACTGAATTAATCAAGCATTTTGCATGATGGCAGAAATGTAATAATTATGCCGTCATTTAAAATGTATATATTTGTCATCAAATTAATGACAAAACAAAACCAAATAGTTTGTTAGCAAATAGCAATAATTTATGCTTGTGAATGACAGAAGAAATTTATTGAAAAACGGCATGGGACAAGTGAACATTTAAACCAGCGCACGTCACTTTTGAGTATTGCCTAAGTGCGCGTGCCCGTGTTACGGTTTAACTGGTGACCGTGTTATCTGGTGACCAACTTCCTGGTTCAGGTCCTCCGCACCAGATGTGATGGAACCACAGTGGCAGATTCGCCGATTCTGAAAGCACAAACTGACCTGATATTAAGCTGTCTAATAAACGCACACTAGCTCATTACATGATTTTGGTATTCTTGTAAAGATCACAAATTATTGGTATAGCGGCGGAAATAAAAAAAAAAAAAAAGAAACTTGTTTGGCATGGGTTTCGAACAAGCACAAAATGCAGTTGTACTATGAGATGACGGTAACGAACGCATTGAGTTACCGAACTGCACTGATTTAACCCCAGATTTTGAGGTTCAAGTAGGATTTTACTCTCGGCATGATTATGCAACTGGCTGAATCAAGAAAATATGCCCGTGTTAACTTGTGACCTGTGTTTGTTATGGAAACTAATATTAAAGCAAAAGTATATTACATTTTATGGTTTATGATGTTAAAGTACCTTCAACGGAGTCTCAGACAACTGTAAATTTGTGGCTACTGTGGTTTAATTATAAACGCTATCGTTAAACTTGATTTACTATAGTAAAAACATGGTACATTTTCTTCAGAGACTAGCTGATGTCTCCTTTAATTAATATAAAAACTTGACGTTATTTCCACGTTGTTTTGCCGTTTTTCTCGTAGAAATACTTCGGAAACTTGTGATTTGATTTCTTGATTGTAGTGAATGACATATAACGTTAAATTCTAGTTAAACACCGCTTAGAAATGTTACTTTATAAACGTGTTAACTTGTTGTTTGCGTTCAATAGGTGGTATTTTATTCGATTATAACAGTATATAAATATAATAGCCTTTTCTGTAGTCGAAAAGCTGCAAATTAATGCTGCACCCAACAAACATGAGACGTCCGCCCGACGTGCAGATCATGTCTATATTGCGTCGGTCGGTCCAGGACTATATTTGTACTTCTACACGACGTGCAAATCCAGTACGGTATTTGGACGTCGGACTACGACGTCCCTTGGACGTAAATATGCAGTTCAAAATTTGAACGTCTATGAAGGGGTTTTCCTAGACATCTATAGAACGTGCAGAACAGGTTCAGGAAATCGACTTAACGTTTTATACAAATAAACATGACAAAGTTCTGACTTAAAAAAATGTAAATATCACGTGTATTTTTATAAAACATTTAGGTGTTAAAACAGTGTAATATTTATATGTATAAAAACATCATGACAGTAATGCGGCCGTTTAATTATTTTATTAACATTATTAATATTATTATTATTTTTTTATGTGTAGTATTTTTTTACTGGGATATTAACAGAAACAGCCGCATACATCTATGTGTGATTAAGTTAAGTTAAAGTTTAAGTTAAATAGATGTAAAGAGATTTAAATATAATAGATAAATATATTTAAATATTTAATAATAATACAGAATATTAACACAATATTATTGTTTATTGTATATTTTAATAATAATAATATATTTAATAAATAAATTTAAATTTAATTTAATAAATAGATCTCTATTTAAACGTGCGCTCGCGTGAGGGGCATTAACGTAGTGACGTAAACGTGATGGCGCAAGCAGCCGCAAAGACGGAAGCTATTGATGTTGTGTATTACCAAAGACTGAAGATATAACCACCACGATAGATCCGTCGTGTAATTTATTTAACTTTACGTTAAGGACACTTTATAAAACCTACAGAGGATGGGACCCAACTTGACCAGCGAACAGCCTTCACAACGCAACGCAGCTATTTGCAAATTTAAACAGTAACGGTCTCTAACGGTCATCTGAGAGACGGACGGGTGCTAAGCCGAAGGTAAGCGATATAAATGTACCTTTATTCGTCGTTTTGTCAATCTAATGTTAAATTTCACGTTAGATGTATTTTGTTCTGGGTTATGACGATTTCAAATTCAACTTTTTGTAATTTTTATATCTCCCTGTTGGTTAATTTGCGCGGAAAGTGGTCAGTGAAGTTACAGTCTGAGGTAAATTTATGTTGATCCCTTTTAATTGTCTAAATTAGTCACTAAAACATGTAACTTCACAATAATGTAAGATTTTCAAAACTTTATCTTGTGTTAAGTGTGTGTTCTTGTAGTAAAATGGACTTTCACTAAATTCACTAAAGACTAAATATCAGTCTGGCAGTATTTTCTGATCATATGTTTACCAAAGAGGTCATAATGAGCATTGTGAAGCTATATTTGTAGTTATAATAATAATAATCGTTTATATTTCAATTTTGTTTTCAGGGCAGTTCATGAAGACGAGATGAGATGAGATGTTTTGTCAACCTGGACAGAAGTCCCACCTGCCACACCAGACTCTCTGCTGTATATGGAGGCCTGTCCACTAGCACATGGGTTTTTGGAGCCAGGGACCTCTTGCAGGGAAGAAGATTTTCCAGGGACCCCCTCATAAATATAACAGTATTTAAGGCTAAAGTTAATGTGGATAGGAGTATAATGAACATAATATGATTGTTTTATTGGTGCAAATGGTCCCTATTTTATATGAACTGTTTAATAATACAGCACAATATAGGCCTAATTTACCATATTTTCCAGACAGTTACACCAGGTCAGGAAAAAAACACGCATAAGTTGCACATTTTACTGTTACTTTCAGAAATAATGTAAATACTGATAAATAAAACAAATGTTAATAAACTTAACGAACATTATAAACAATGTAAACATGTAATTTACTTTTCCAAATCATTTAAATTAATTGGCATTCAGAACAGATATATATATATTAATATTAGGGGTGTGATGAGACACTTATCCCACGAGACGACATGAGACTAGGTTCATGAGAACGAGACGAGACGAGACGAGAATTTTAAACATTTCTTAAGAAATCCTCAATGATTAAATATATAGGGAAAATAGTCTTTTATTCAACTGAAAAAGACAAAATGCAAAAAAATGTAGGTGCATTTTGAACTTTATGAAATTAAACTTCCATTTTAATGGAATTATATGCAGTAATAAACAACATTTAAACAAGAGCTTTACGATTCTGGATAAATTGCAAATCCCAGTTGTTTTGAATAAATTGGAGATCACGATTCCGGAGAAAAAAAGATTAGAAAACTAAACAAAATAAAATAATTTACTAGTGGTTTTGACAAACATATTCATTTAAACAAAAAACATTCAATGAAGGGAGTCAGTGTCTCACTTCATAAAGACTTGTTTGACTATTGAAATCTCCTGAATGAATAATTCAATGATATACTTGTTTTAAACGGGCAGTTGTCGCCACCTCCTGGCGGAAGAGGTTAAGCGTTACTATACATACAAGATAGTTTCGTTTTGATCGCTACTGTAGAAAATAAGTGTTTATACCCGAACTATAAACTTTAATCCCAGTACTTCTGTTACTTAAATGTCTGTTACACAGAAATAATGATTATAATGTGGTTGAAAAGATTGTTTGTGTTGCTCTTTCTGCATTCACATTTACCCTCTGATTCATTAACATGGGCATTGACAAAACGAGCCATTCATTACAAGCAATATTTATTTTAAATTAAGCCTATCACAAACTTATTTAATATGATACTGACTGCTAAACTATTTTTTAGTATGTACAGAAGGTTTTAAACTTGTCGTGTCAGAATTAGATGTATGTTAGAATGTATGTTTTGTATGTTATTTGTTACTGTTGTTATCCACTGAAAATACGTCCACAGTGACCAGATCTAAACTAAATTTTAACCTTCTAGAGACGTCCTGTGAACGTCAATATTGGACGTCCAGAAGACGTCATAAAAAGACATTGTAAAAACTTTAATTCTGGCTCTTCAGGGGACGTCATTTCAACGTCCGACAAAGACGTTGAAATGACGTCGTTTGGACGTACTTTTGCTCAGTGGGATCATAAACCATAAAATGTAATATACTTTTGCGTTAATATTAGTTTCCATAACAAGTAAACACAGGTCACAAGTTAACACGGGCATATTTTCTTGATTCAGCCAGTTGCATAATCACGCCGACAGTAAAATCCTACTTGAATCTCGAAATCTGCAGTTACATCAGCGCAGTTCAATAGCTCAATTCGTTCGTTACCGTCGTCGCATAGTGCGACTGCATTTTGTGCTTGTTCGAAACCCATGCCGAACAAGCTTCTTTTTTTTATTTCCGCCGCTACGGGCCATCATACCAATAATGTGTAATCTTTACAAGAATACCAAAATCATGTAATGAGCAAGTGTGCGTTTATTAGACAGCTTAATATCAGGTCAGTTTGTGCTTTCAGAATCGGCGAATCTGCCACTGTCGTTCCACCACATCTGGTGCGGAGGACCTGAACCAGAAAGTTGGTCACCAGATAACACGGTCACCAGTTAAACCGTAACACCCGTCACTTTAACGGTCAACTTCCAGCAGACGGACACGAAGGAAAAGGTAAGCGCTATAAATCTATTTTTATTCATCGTTTTTGCTGATATAACGTTAGATATCATGTAAGATGAGTAGTGTTTTGTATTTTTGTAGGTTTTCTATATTAATTTCGTAAATAAATGCCATGTTTGGTTAGCCTATGTTGCGGTCTGAGGTAACGTTAACTGCTAAAATCATGAGATAAAATTGTATTCCTTCTTTTTAGGTTAGTTTAAAATGTAACACAGTAAACTATACAGTATTCACTGTCAAATAATAAAAAACTTAAACCGTAATAGCTTGTTTGACCGCCTGCCGCTCTCGCTTTATGATCCTAATGCTAGCCATATTGTAAGCTTGAATATAAACTACTGTTTAAACGTTTAATTAGACCGATGCTAGCGAAATCACCTTCAGTGTATATGGGAATAATAATTTCCGCATTTCCCCTCGAGCAACAGACCTGTAAATTGTGTCATTTGCTCACTATTGGTGTTAAAGGTGTTTTTTTACATGCTTGCTTTTTATGCTAGTTAACGTTACCTTTCATTCACAAATAAGATCTGATACGTTCGTTTTAACAAATCTTTTAATAAATAAGTGGTTATAAATAAGTGAGCGCAATTCTGTTGCATGATCTTTATTGATGTTCGCTCACTTAGCACAAGCATAATTTGTATTAAAACTAATTTGGAAATATAAAATTTATAGGGGCATTCACTATAAAGCATACACAACTTTATTGGTGAAAATATCACTGTTAGGAGATTTATAGCAAGTAGTTCCCTGCATTATTACAACAAAACGCATGATTACAGTAGCTGCTGCAATGGAGCAGCTCTAATGCTAATAAATTAAAGATCATGTACCATAGAGCAAAAAATGAACAGTGAAAGTAACGAAAACTTAGGTGTAAGTGTTAAGCAAAAACTAAGTGTAGATATAACTGAAAGATATACAGTCAAATCAAAAATTATTCAGACACTAGTATAATTTTTATTTATTTATTTTTTAATTAATGTGCAGGACACTATAGTTCATTTATGTAAATCAGCAAAATAAAGTAAAAGTGTGACATATTATACCCCAAAAAAATTTCATACAGTAAAATTGATCACTTGGGATCAAAAATGATAAGTTCCATTTTGCAGAGAAATGTTGTCTGATAATGTGAGAAAAGATGTCTGAATAAATTTTGGTTTGACTGTATCTATTTGATAAATGAAGTTAACCAACTAACATTTTACATATTCTTTTAGTTTCTGTACCCAATATTTTATAAATTTACCGGTAAATTAAAAAACATTGATATCGGTACTCAGAATCGGCAAGTACCAAAAATAAAACCATCGGTATCGGTCGAGTACTGAAAAAAAAGTGGTATTGGTGCATCCCTAGTACTCACCCCCGTGTCATCCAAGATGTTCATGTCTTTCTTACTTCAGTCATAAAGAAATTATGTTTTTTGAGGATTCAATTCAGCATTTTTCTTCATATAGTAGACTTCTATGGTGCCCCGAGTTTGTTAACGATCCCAGATGCGGTTGTAAACAACCTCAGCCGAGGAAGAAGGGTCTTATCTAGTGAAACGATCAGTTATTTTCATAAAAATAATACAATTTATATACTTTTTAATGTCAAATGCTCGTCTTATCTTGCTCTGCCTAAACTCTTTTTTCGGGACATGACAGTTAGGGTATGTCGAAAAACTCCCATCTCATGTTCTCCCTCAACTTCAAAATCGTCCTATATCGCTGTTTTACCTTTTTTGTTATGGGTATCTGATCTTCTTTGCTTGTTCACTTTGCAAAGACTGGGTCATAATTTCAAAAAACATAATTTCTTATGACACTCCTTACAAATATGTATACAAACACATATACCTCATGATGACTATTTTCCTTTAAGTATAGTACATGCACTTAAACTTTATTTTTTTATTTTTATTTTTTTGTTTCTTTATATTGCACTTATATTGTATTGCACCTCCCGAGCTCCTGGTCATTTTTAAACATGTTTAAAAAAAAATTGTAGTTGGCCTGAATTTGACCATTGTAAAGGCTTTCCCCTAGGGCTGCACGATAAATCGCATGCGATTGTCAGGCACATTAGTCAATAAAGGTGGTTCTTTGATTAGTAGTAAATCACCACCACGTGCATTCAGCTGGAGTGGCAATTAATACACAGAGTCGTAAATGACTGACCAGCTACGCAGAATCACGCTCATAATCAAATGCAATTCATCTGCGATTATGAGCACAATTTTGCGTAGCTTGTGAGTGATTTACGACTCCATGTATAAATTGCCGTTCCAGCTGAATGCAGGTGATGGAAATTTACTGCTAATCAAAGAAACTGGCTTTACTGACTATACGCGCATGATAATTACATGCAATTTATCGTGCAGCCCTACTCTCCCCTATGCCTAAATCATACACAAAATCATTTGCTGTGTTTCCCACAGGATTTTTTTGAGACTATGGAGGATAGCTGGACCTTGGTCTGCCTGGGGGATCTGGGGCCATGGCCTTGTGTAAGAAATGTACTGTACAGTTTAAAGTTAAATTTGTCTATCTGGTGCACTTTGAGAGTTCAGTATTAAGAGCTCCAACCCATGCACAGTGTGGAAATTTAACAAAAAAGAAAGTCTATGCCAGGGTTCCTCAAATCTTACCCAGGAAGGACAATCCACTGCAGAGTTTAGCTCCAACCCTGATCAAACTCACCTGCCTGTGATTTTCTAATGATCCTGAAGACATTGATTGGCATGCTCAGATGTGTTTGATTAGGGTTAGAGCTAAACTCTGCAGGAAAGTGGATCTCATGGGCCAGATTTGAGGATCCTTGGTCTATGCATTGACTGAACCCTCTTTTTAGATATTGTAGACTCTTAAGAGTTCTGTTAAGAGCTAGGACACATAGTGGTAAGATAAAATTCTCTGTGAATAAGGCCCAGGTTCTGCCTTTCCTTTAGAAGCTGGAGAACCACTTAAGATTTCAAAAGGCACCTTGACAGTTTGTGTCCACCTTAAAAAAAAGTCTGGGGTGACTTATTAAATTCTCTGTTCTTTTTTTGTTTTGTTTTTTTTTGTGTGTAGATTCAAAGGAAAGGTGAAAATGAGGAAGTCTGGGAACCACTGAAGAAGGCAGCCGTGAGGGACGGAAGTAATCATCAGAACGTAAGTTCTTTGAGAATGTGTGCATTGTTTATTACAAGATGTGTTTTCATTTAAATGTAGTAATGTATACTGTTGGTCAAACTTTGAAATTAATCTTAAAATGTAAATCATTTCAATCATTTCTGTGATCAAAGCTGAATTTTCAGCATCATTACTCCAGTTGTAAGTGTTCAAAATCATTTTAATATGCTGATTTGCTGCTCAAGAAACATTTCTGATTATTATCGGTGTTGTTAAAAACAGTTATTTTATTAAAGTTATTACAGTTATTATACTACATTTTTTTTGTGTACACTACAGTTCAAAAGGTTGGAGTCACTAAGATTTTCTTTTCTTTGGGAAGACATTAATAGCAAGGATGCATTTAATTGATCAAAAGTGATAGTAAATACATTTATAATGTTACAAAAGATTTTCAAAAAAATAAGCTTTTTTGTTTTGTTTGTTTTTGTATTCATAAAATAATTCTGAAAAGCCACAATTTACACAGAAATATTAAGTAGCACAACTGTTTTCAACATTGATAATCAGAAATCCTTCTTGAGCATCAATTCATCATATGAGTGATCATGTGACACTGAAGACTGGAGTTAAGGCTACTGAAAATTTCAGCTTTGCCTCACAGGAATGAAATGCATTTTAAAGTGTATTTGAAAAACAATAGAAAACATTTTAAGTTAAAAATAATATTTCACAATATTACAGTTTTGTACTGTAAGTTTGATTAAATAGACTTGATTAGACTTCTATCGAAAAACACTGAAACACAAAGACTGCAGATTTTTGACTGATTGTGTACATACATCTGCAACACTAACAGGGTGATCCTCCCTTTCAGGTGCCAGAGAACGATATTGGCAGTACAGGCTCAGGATGGCGAAGAGGAGGAAGAACATGTTTGACATCAGAGTACTCGGGTACTATGGTCCTTTAGTAATGACAATATTGTTTAGGTTTTGCTTTTGATAGTGAAGCAGTATTGAAGCACATCACCATCAGATAGTTGTAGCAGGTGTTTCATACACAGGACACTCAGGATACAAATTAACTTAAAGTAATAAAGAGGTCATTACTGAATAGTTTCCTGTCTTTTAATCAGTGTCTTTTTTTGTACCAGATTATAGGGAGTTGTCAATGAGTACTGATAATTATTGATCATTTTTACAGATAAAATCGTTAACTATACCCATCAGTAATGAGAAACTTTTCAGTAAAATTAAAACAATTCAGTAAAATGTACATGATTTATGTATTGATGTGTTCAATTATCTGTGCTCATGACTTGGTAACACTTTGCGTGGTTAAAGAATAGGTGTAATGTTCAAAATGTATTCGCTTGGTGTTTGTAGAAATAACACTGAATAAATGCTGATTAATAAATGAATGCACTGTTTTTGCTCATTTAATGTTTAGAATGTAATGTTTTTGTAATGGTTTGCATGTATGTATTGAATATATTTACTAAAATCTCCTACAACGATTAAAAAACATTAGAATTAAGTGTTTTATTTTTTATAGCAGAAAATGTTTATGAGTTTGTCATTTATATACCGATTTAAAGGTGGTACGAGCACATCCTCTGGACCAGACTAAAGGTGAGAAGTAAAAATTTAAAATATAAGGAACGTGGTAGTTTGGTTGTTAGGACGTACTAGTTTGGTCGTTAGGACGTACTTGTCACGTCCCACCAACATAACACTGTAACGTCGCCACGACGAATATGGGAATCACAAAGTTACGTTGCTGGTACGTTATTTGGGACGTCGCTGCGACCATTCTGGTCCTTTAAAGTCACGTCCTTACAACGTGCCAGTTTGGTCGCTGAGACGTACTCACCACGTTCCAGCGACGTACGAAATAACGTCGCCATGCCGAATATGGGAATCACAAAGTTACGTCGCTGGAACGTTATTTGGTACGTCCCTGCGACGAATATGGTCTGGTCTAGTAACGTTGTCACGATGTAACTATGTTAGCTGGGGGGGTGGGTTAAGGGGTCTAAAAATCTAAATTGCTTGTTGATAAAATGTTAAAAAGGCATTGATATGAAATAAAATGTTAAAAAAGGCATTGATACGAAAATCTCAATGATATAAAAGATACCTAAACATTTTACGTTTTTTAGCCAAGGATACGTAGCGATTTGTATGTTTTACACAATGAAATATGTCTAAACTGTACATTTTAGCATCAATAAAAATGTACGTTTTGTGCCTTTAAACGTTACGTATAAATACCTACATATAAACAATGAAACCAGGCTGGTTAAAGGAGAAGTCCACTTCCAGAACCACAATTCACAAATAATTTACTCACCCCCTTGTCATCCAAGATGTTCATGTCTTTCTGTCTTCAGTCATAAAGAAATTATGGTTTTTGAGGAAAGCATTTCAGGATTTTTCTTCATATAATGGACTTCAATTGTGCCCCCCATTCTGATCTTTAAAAAAGTAGTTTAAATGCAGCTTCAAAGGGCTCTAAACGATCCCAGCCGAGGAAAAGGGGTCTTATCTAGCGAAATGATCGTCATTTTTTTCGAAAAAAATAAACATTTGTATACTTTTTAAGCACAAAAGCTTGCGTAGCACAAGCTCTCGGATGCACGTCCACAGGTCGTTCTTGAACAATTTGTTTATTTTGAATGAATCTTTAATGTGACTCGTAAAGAACGAGTTGTCTCGGGGAGTGATTCGTTCAGTCGCGCATGCGCAACATCCTGTTAGGTTCTGTACTAGAATTAAGCTGTTTCCCAAAGTGGAGTGCACGCACTTCGAAGTGCATGGACTTCGAAGGCCACGCCTCCGAAGTGCACGAAGGACTCCGAAGCAAGTATACCCGGCTGCAGCCTGCAGAACGGGGCGGGGCTGCACGTGGGGCGGGGCGATAAATGCCCGCCCACAAATGCTTTCATTGGCTAATGACATGTAATGACGTAGTCAACTCCGTAAACAGGAAATGCGGTTACAAGCATAGTTCAAGCTACGATTCATTCGTGATATTAAATGTTACATATAAAATATTAAACAATATATTATAAATACGTTATACAGCTGAAGCTATATATATATATATATATATATATATATATATATAATATCATTCGTGATATTAACTTACATACAAAAATAAACAATATATTATGAATTTGTTAATTATCTACATGTAATATTAATCTATGCCAAACATAATACATTATGTTTTCATTCATTATTTTGGGCAAAATTTCATTATTATTTCTAAGCAAGCATCCACTTCCTGCTTTTGACCTGTCATAACTTTGTGCATTAAGAACTGTATATCGCAACGATTAATGTTTATTTGCAAATTTAAATTATTTATGGGTTTTTATTTTTATTTACACATTTACTTGTATTTAATGTATTTTTTTGTCACCAACTCAACACTTAAAGTTTCTTTGAAAATGTTGTCTTACAATTATGAATTAGAACTACATGACAGCTATTGCTTTGTTCTGATAACAAAACCTTTCACAAAAAATTATGTGTACATGTAGAGATAAAATATAGAGATTACCTCATGTTAAAGAAAGTTGGAAGTCCAAAAGCGTTGGACTAAACAATATTTGAAGAGGAATAAACTCAAATAACATGAAGATAATGCAGTTTGAGTATTTCATTTTATTGGTCATACAAAACAGCAGTTTAACATCACTGTTTTATTAGCAGAGGCCCACCTGTTGTGTCTTCCGTTGTTACCACATACATTTAACATGTAATAATACACACACACACACACACAAGTTCCCTCCAGGATAAAAAACAAGACCAACACACACAAACCTTTTGGGTTGACATTGATTCTCACTTCTACTATGTTCCACAGGCATTCTAGCACTGGCACATCAAACAGGAGTCCATATCCTCTATACTGTCATAGAATCCTCTCAAGCAACCACGCCTCCCATTACCATAAAACCCAGAGTAGGATTTGAACAACATTTTGCATTTGTGTCAAAGGGCACCCGCAATTCAGCCTTGGATGATGCATTCCACTTCTCCCAGTTCACAACACCTGTAGCCAAACACAGACACACACACGAGGGCAGTCTTATTTTAACTACTTCACATCTCCTTATACAATCGCTCATTAGTGACATAATGAACGCAATGTTGTAATCAAACATTACAACTAATCAAATAAGACAAAACTCGTAGCTCAACTACTCACCAACGCAGCGACAAACAAGTGGAAATAAAATCCTGCTGAGGGTGTTGGCGTCATTAACCAATGATATAATTTGTGGGCGGGGTGACACATGTAGCCCTGCCCCACATGCAGCTCCACCCCATTCTGCAGGCTGCAGCCAGGACCTTCTCCTCTGAAGTGCATGAGATGCTCCACCTTCGCAGGTTTTCCTAATTACGCCACCAGGTGTTCCCGATTACCTCCTGTCGCATAGCAACGGTGCGAGAGGGACGCTGCCATCCTGACAGGTTTAGACGTTTAAGTTATGGAGCCAGCATTGGTCATATTTGTTTTTATATTTTATGTTTTACTGGAGGAGATGGTGGGGATGTACCAAAGGCTTGGCCAAGAGCATGGCCGGGTAAATTATATTGTTTTGCTGCATCGTTGCCGGATAACAATTTTAAATGCATTCACTGCGTTTGAACCGACTTGAATAATGTAAAGATACATATGAAAAAAATGCAAAACCATACACACAGAAATATATAGCAGTTCAAATACTGACTGATATGTTACCAAGGTGCGATTTTATAATAGTTTATTGTCTTGATGGTGAACATATTTAGAAACCCTGATTTTAGGCAGTTAAGTAACCATAAAAATAAAACTGTGAATAAATAAAAACAAATTATGCATTGTTCATCTCAACGTTCAGCGGCAGCAGAGTGTTTGACATGCTTCGTTCCACTGTCCACCGCATTGTCCACCAAGTTGCTGAGGAGTTGGCCATTCGCCACCAAGAGATTCACCTCCCCGAAGACCCCAGAACACATGGAGGCAGGGCTGGACTTGATGTTGTTTTTCTAATGTTAAACCTAAGCTATGTTGTAAATAGTTGTAAAAAGTATTTTCAGTAACGTATAGAACAATTTTGTTTTAATGTGAAAAAAAATATTTACAGGACAAAAAATAAAATAAACGTATAGAAGAGTGTTGTGAAAAAATTATAAGCTGCATTACAGAAATTTACACCTTGTAATTTACAAATTGTACATAATTAGTTCTCTTTTATTAACGCGTGAATATACAATACAAAAATAAAAAATGTACAAAAAATTATTCATTTCATATCTTACATCACAAAAATAAACTACAGAAATTACGTTGTTTCACTGACAAAGTGTCAAAAAAAAGATATTAAAAATTTGTGACACTTGCAATCCTAAACCAGAGCAAATAAACCATGCCCGTTAACAACAACAGCACAATGAATTTCATTTCCATCAGATGTACACTTCATTTTCCTGGGAATCGGAGACCGCATTTGAAGTCGCTTTCGATTTACGGCAGCATTTGTCGCGCCGCTGTGACGCAATCGCCCTTCAAATTCGCACTTCGGAGTCCACGCACTTCAGTTTGGGACCGCCTTCGTCGCGCCACTGTGACGCATTCGCACTTAAAATACGCACTTCGGAGTCCGCGCACTCCACTTTGGGACACAGCTCTAGTTTACCTGTTTCGAGTCTTCAGGTTTTTCGAGTCGAGTTATGGTTAGGTTTATTGGTAGGAGTGGGATTAGTGACTATAAAAAATATTTTTATTCTGTATTGTTACTAAAATGGTAATTTCCCTGCATATTTTGGTCAGCTACGTTTTATATAATTTTATATTCACTATAAAAAGGGGAAGGTTTAGGTTTGGGGGTGGGTTAATCGTCCGACACGTTGTACCTTTGTTTGTAAACAGTGTTTGACTTACTTGCACTTTCTTGTCTTTGTGCGTTCACTTTGTAAACACTGGGTCTGTAATTCCACCTACATTCGGCGTGATCTTTCAACATGATTCAATAGTACGTAACGTCGTGAACGCGCATGCCAGAACCTGTGCTACACAAGCTTTTGTGCTTGAAAAGTATACTTTTTTTTTTTTTCCGAAAAAAAATGACTGATCGTTTCACTAGATAAGATCCTTCTTCCTCGGCTGGGATCATTTAGAGCCCTTTGAAGCTGCATTTAAACTACTTTTTTGAAGTTCAAAATCGGGGGCACAATTGAAGTACATTATATGAAGAAAAATCCTAAAATGCTTTCCTCAAAAACCATGATTTCTTTACGACTGAAGACAGAAAGACATGAACAAGGGGGTGAGTAAATTATTTGTGAATTGTTGTTCTGGAAGTGAATTTCTTCTTTCAAGGGATAGTTCACCCAAAAATGAAAATTTCTGATGAAATCCGAGAGCTTTCTGACCCTCTATAGACAGCAAGGGTACTACCACGATCAAGGAACAGAAACAAAGTAAGGACATTGGTAAAACAGTCCATGTGACATCAGTGGTTCAACCGTAATTTTACGAAGCTACGAGAATTCTTTTTGTGCACAAAGAAAACAAACAAACAAAAAAACTACTTTATTTAACAATTCTTCTCCTCCACGTTAGCACCATTATGGAGAGTAACATAGTGCATACGTGTGCTTTCCTCTGCATGTAAACATGCACAGTGTCAGGCATTCACCACAGCCACCTCCATCTGACACACCTCCGGTAACCCCGCCTACTCGTTCAGCGTCACCAGATTACTGACTGCATTCACCTGTTCCTTGTTAGCCACGCCCTATAAATAGAACTCTCTGGCATTTGCTCAGCGTCTGGTCTACCGTTCACATGCTGTTTTCTACTCTCCTTCCTGTTTGTTACTGGACTGTGTGGCGTGGCTATTCGGGACTTCAACACATCTCCTTATTACTTGGACATTCAGTTAAGAACTTTGATTATTCATCTCTGCATTATCTTTTAAATAAGATATTTGTAAATAAACGATTGAACTGGATTGCCACTCATCTCTCGTCTCCTCCATCCCCTTGTGTGTGTGTGAGTGTGACAGAAGACCAGACCGCAAAACAGAACAACGCACAATGAGCACCGAAACACCTGCCGCCACGAATGCTCTCGCCGAGTTGGTGAATGTCTTAAAGGCGGCATTTCTAACTCCATCTGCGCCGCCATTAGTCTCAGGATCTCCCATGGCCATGCCCGCTACATTCGCGGGCGAATTTCTTCTTCAAGTAAATCTCTTCATCAAGATGCAACCACAACTGTTTACCTCTGAGGACGCCAAGGTAGCCTTTCTCATTTCATTACTAACCGGCAAAGCGCTACAATGGGCGAAGGCGATATGGAACGCCGACAATCCAATCATTCATTCTTATGAACAATTCACTAACCATTTCTCCGAGGTTTTCAGTACCGCACCGGCCATGGGATTGTGCCATGGATCTGCTGCCAGGGGCCGAGGAATACATCTCGGAGGCTCTGGCGCAGGGATTCATGCAACCATCGACGTCGCCGGCCGCTACCAGCTTCTTCTTTGTGGGCAAGAAGGATGGGGGGTTACGGCCATGCATCGACTACCGTCAGCTCAATTCACAGATCATCCAGCAGCCTTACCCGCTCCCTCTGGTCCCTGCCGCCCTCGAAGAGCTTCGTGGAGCCCAAGTCTTCACGAAGCTGGACCTGCGGAGTGCTTACAACCTCGTTCGTATTCGTGCGGGAGGCGAGTGGAAGACGGCATTTGTGACACCTAGTGGCCACTACGAATATCGGGTCATGCCGTACGGCCTCTCCATCAGCCCATCTGTCTTCCAAACGTTTATGAACGAGGTGTTCCGGGAGTTTCTCCATCGATTCATAATTGACGACATCATTGTCTACATTGACGACATTCTGATCTACTCCCGGAACTTGGCCGAACATCGCCAGCACGTCCAGCAGGTCCTCCACAAGCTCCGCGATCACAGTCTACACCTCAAACTGGAGAAATGTGAATTCCATCGTCCGTCAGTACAGTTCCTGGGTTACATCATCACTGCCGAGGGCGTGCAAATTAGTGATGCGCGGGTCGTCTCGTAACCCGCGGACCCCGCGGGTAACCCGTGGGTCGGGTTGGGGCGGGTAAAGAAATTGTCACTTTATTTGCGGGGTGGGTTGAGGCGGGTCATTAAAAACAAAATTAAATAAAAAATCCATGTATGTTGCGTGCAATTCCCTATAGCCTATATTAAATATTTGGGAATATCTATTTTCATATTTTATTAAGTTCTTTGATAAGGTTACGTCACGTGACAAGTCACGAAAGTGCCAAGCAGCTACCGCTGCCAGTCACAACAAAAACAAAGAAATAAAAGTGAAGATGGAAGACGAGGTGCGGGAGAAATTAAGGTCGGGAATTTACATCATTAAAAGAAAAAAAGGTCAGGCTGCTAAATCTAATGTTTGGGACCGGTTCTCAGAAATAGTTGCAGCAGGAGACAACAGCAGTATCGGCTACGTGAAGTGCAAAAAAATATACAAACCCGAGAGCCACAAAACAGGCACTTCCAGCATGTCAAGACATATTTGTGGGGGGTCTAAGAAAAAGGACGACAGTGGCACGTCTCAAAATATAACCGCTTTCCTCAAAAGTAAAGTACCAGCACGTCAAGTCCGAGGTCACAGACGCTTGTGTTGAATTGTGCTGTCGAGATCTGCGGCCCTTCGACATAGTATCTGGAGATGGATTCCAGACCGTAGCCCAGTGTCTAATTAACATTGGTTCACGTTACGGACGTGTGGATGCCAGCAGTGTACTCCCTCACAGGCAAACTGTTTGCGACCGAGCCAAATCAACCGCAAAAGAAAAAAAAGAAATCCTCTCAAAGAAGATAAATCAAGCTCTGGATTGTGGCATAGCTATTATCACTGATATGTGGACTGATGAGTTCAACAAACGAGCATACACGGCTTTTACTGGTCACTTCATTAATGACGACTGGAAATTGGAGAGCCGTGTCATAAGCACAGCTGAATTTGACTCAACTCTCAAAAAGACAGCACACAACATCCACGAGCAAATTATTAAGGAGCTGCATGACTTTGGTATTGAACCTGCTTGCATATCAAAAGTAATGTTTGTAAGTGACCAGGGCGCAAACATAAAAGCTGCCCTTTGCAGCTACAAGTGGATGCCGTGCACCGCCCATGTCATTAACATCGTTCTCAAACACACATTTGATGTAAAAGAGAACACGCCACCATACATGCGCGACGTGAGTGATATCATCGCATAATGCAAAAGCCTTGTGACATACCTGAAAAAATCCGGCACTGTAGTACAACTACCACACACCGTGACGCAGGAATGCGAAACCCGGTGGAATAGTAAAGTTGCGATGATGCAGTCAGTCAGTAAACAGTACCGTGAAATCCAACAGGCCTTGCAGGAGAAAGATCAGCTCCACAGAATGGATGGCATTCAGCTGGATGTGTTGAACACAGTTACTGAGTTTTTGTTGCCTTTTAAAACTGCGAGTGAAGAGATGGAGGGTGATACCTATCCAACTATTCAGCTGGTCGTGCTTTGGTTTTTTAAACTGAAGAAACACTGCGAGCCCCAATACGGTGATCCGGAGTACATGGTTTATATTCGGGCACAGGCAACGCAGCTGCTAAATGAGAAAATGTCCATCAGCGTCACCCACAAGCTTGGAACGTTTCTTCGTCCCCGTTTTAAGTCCCTGAAGATGTTTCAAGCGGAGGAGAGAAACGCTGTATATGACCAGACCAGAAGACTTGTCAGGGAATTTGACAGTGCGCCGCTTACACCTCCAGCAAGTGTGAGGGAGCCAGAGCCCATGCCTCCAGGTGAGTGGCACCAGCTAATAAAATAGCTAATAATAGCTTATGTTTTAGCTACTGTGGTCTAATGTATGTGTAAAAGGTTAAATATTGTTATATTTTATTTTTAGTTGACGAAGCTGAGCGAGTCAAAAGAAAAAGAGATAAGTTTAGTGAGTGGGAGGATGATAGTGAAGACGTTGCCGAGAGAGACGAGGTTCAGCGCTACATTGAGGGCCAGTTCTTCTGGGACGGAGAGGACATTCTAAGCGTCTGGCAGTCGCAGTCAATCGCCTTTCCTGTGCTTGCCAAGGTGTCAAAAATGATTCTCTGTATCCCAGCCACAAGCACATCAAGCGAGCGCACATTCAGCTCTGCTGGCCGGGTGCTGGAGTCCAGGCGAAATAGATTAAACCCCGGTACAGTGGATGCCATTCTTTTTTTGCACAGCGAATGTAAAAACGCTAAATGAACATTTCCGTGTGATAAATGAAAAAAAAAAATGTCAGTGGTTATTTAGCGTAGGCTGTAAACTGTAGGCCTGCCCTATACAAATCTAAAATAAAAAATTGTTTAGCCTAGATTACAAACGCTGCTTTGTAAATGTTTAAAATGTGTATCATTATCTTGTTATTAATATGACCTGATTTATCGTTCATATTCATAATCATATGTTGTTGCCAGTTTACAGGGCGATGTTTCCAAGCACTTTCAGGCTGAAATAAAGGCTGTTTTCATTTGAATTACAATGCCTAGTATGTCTATTTAATGGTCGCGGGTGCGGGGCGGGGCGGGTTGTAAAAATAGATACAGTGGTGCGGGGCGGGCTGGGGCGGGCTGGGGCGGGCCAAATAATTTCATAAAAGCGGGACCCGCGGGTTGGAAAAATACCCGACCCGCGCATCACTAGTGCAAATGGATCAGGGGAAAGTCTCCGCCATACTGGAATGGCCACAACCACTCACCGTCAAAGAACTGCAGCGTTTCCTAGGATTTGCCAATTTCTACAGACGATTTATCAAGGACTATAGCTCCATCACGGCCAAGTAAACCTCCCTCTTGAGGGGTAAACCAAAATCTCTATGCTGAAACCCCTCTGCCCACAAAGCCTTTCTCCACCTCAAGAAGATCTTCAGTACCGCACCCTTGTTACATCACCCAGATCCTGAGCTTCCCTTTACGGTAGAGGTCGACGCTTCCACCACTGGAGTGGGTGCGGTACTGTCTCAAGCGGTCGGTGATCCTCCACTCCTCCATCCCTGTGCCTATTACTCTCGTAAGCTGTCACCGGCGGAGCAAAACTATGACGTGGGGAACAGAGAACTATTGGCCATCAAACTAGCCCTGGAAGAGTGGCGTCATTGGTTGGAGGGTTCCAAACATCCATTTACCATCATCACCAACCATAAGAACCTCCAATACATCCGGGAAGCCAAGAGACTAAACCCCAGACAAGCCAGATGGGCACTGTTTTTCACACAGTTTAATTTCAAGATCACCTACAGACCTGGTTCCAAGAACATCTCAGCCGATGCCCTGTCCCGGTTACACTCCCTCGATCAATCCGCCGACCCTGAACCCATCCTACCCTCCAAACTGATCGTCAGCCCCATCATCTGGGAGTTGGACAATGACATCCACAACACCACTCTCCAGGAGGCCGCTCCACCGGAATGCCCAGAAGGCAAGATCTACGTTCCCCAAGCCCTACGGCAAAGCCTTCTGGGCGCAGCTCATCAGTCTCCAGGCTCTGGACACCCTGGCAGCCAACGAACCCTCTCGCTCCTACAATCTCGTTACTGGTGGCCCAGTATGCGCCGAGATACCATCAGGTACGTCCAGAGTTGCTCTGTCTGTGCCATGTCTACCTCTCCCCGTCATCTTCCTGTAGGAAAGCTGGTTCCGCTACCCATTCCTCAGAGGCCCTGGTCCCATATTGGCATCGACTTCGTGACCGATCTCCCGGCAGCCGAAGGTAATACCTGCATTCTTGTGATGGTGGATCGTTTTTCTAAGATGTGCAAGTTTTTCCCTCTCAAGGGCTTACCCACTGCGATGGAGACTGCTGAAACTCTATTTCAGCACCTATTTCGTCACTTCGGTTTGCCTGAGGAGATCGTGTCAGACCGGGGACCTCAATTCATCTCACACGTATGGAAAGCATTCTTCAAGCTACTTGGTGTTTCCGTTAACCTGTCTTCCGGCTATCATCCACAGACTAACGGCCAGACAGAGAGAAAGATCCAAGAGCTCGGACGTTACCTCCGGGCATACTGTCACGAGGACCAACACAGCTGGAGCAGGTTCCTCCTGTGGGCCGAGTACGCACAGAACTCCCTGCGCCAAGATACCACCGGATTAACACCGTTTCAGTGCGTACTTGGGTACCAGCCTCCGCTGTTTCCCTGGACGGAGGAACCATCCAATGTTACAGCTGTAGACCACTGGTTTCGAGAGAGTGAGAGAGTGTGGGACTCAGCTCACCATCACCTCCAACGGGCCGTGCGACAGCATAAGAGGTTCGCAGACGTCCGCAGAAGACTGGCACCCGATTACCAGCCAGGGGACCAGGTCTGGCTGTCAACACGGGACCTCCGTCTCCGGCAACCCTGTCGCAAGCTGAGTCCCCGCTACATTGGTCCGTTTAAGATCCTGAGACGCATCAACGACGTCACGTTCCAACTTCAGCTCCCACCCAGGTATCGCATTCACCCCATATTCCACGTCTCTTTATTAAAACCCTGTCATCCTTCTGCCACAGGAACCCCGGGAGCTGAAGTGGAACCCCCTCCTCCGGAAATCCTAGAACCACCTTCCATCTACACGGTTCACAAGATCTTGGATTCGCGGCGTCGAGGGGGCCACCTGGAATATCTAGTGGATTGGGAGGGGTACGGACCAGAGGAGCGATCGTGGGTGCCCAGAGAGGACATACTTGATCCCACACTGCTAGCGGACTTCCACCGAGACCATCCAGATCGTCCTGCCCCTCTGTGATCGTGGTCGCCCTCGGCGTCGTGTAAGGGCATCGGGAGCCTCCCCTGGAGGAGTGGGTAGTGTCAAGCATTCACCACAGCCACCTCCATCTGACACACCTCCAGTAACCCCGCCTACTCGTTCAGCGTCACCAGATTACTGACTGCATTCACCTGTTCCTCGTTAGCCACGCCCTATAAATAGAACTCTCTGGCATTTGCTCAGCGTCTGGTCTACCGTTCACATGCTGTTTTCTACTCTCCTTCCTGTTTGTTACTGGACTGTGTGGCGTGGCTATTCGGGACTTCAATGCATCTCCTTATTACTTGGACATTCAGTTAAGAACTTTGATTATTCGTCTCTGCATTATCTTTTAAATAAGATATTTGTAAATAAACGATTGAACTGGATTGCCACTCATCTCTCGTCTCCTTGGTCCCCTTGTGTGTGTGTGAGTGTGACACACAGCACATGCATGTTCTGCGTCAGCAGTACCACACGCATACATCGTGATATGCTCCATTGTGGCACTAGGGTGATGCGGTCACCCTTTTTTGGGTGAACTATAACTTTAATATGCCTAAAATATATGTATTTTTCATATTTTATTTTATTTTTTGTTTGGTATGGGCAGTCTCATATCTGTCTCTTATTGTACTTCTACTGCCATGCCATTTGCAATAACAAGTTCTACTGGCTGTCCATGCCGATGTCCAGTATTGTGATCATCAACAAGTGATCAACATGTGAATGTCACACCCCTGTGGACTGTTTTATTTGGTTTTCCCCATGTATGCCCTTATTTGGCCATTCCTGTTCCGTCTTCAATTATTACGTCATTGTTTAATCGTTCACACCGTCTCCCTCTGATTAGTCTGTGTATATAAGTTTGGTTCTGTTCCCCGTGTCTTTGTCGCTTCTTAAAGTCTCGTGTGTTATGTTTATGTGTGGATTCCCTGCTGTTCCTGTTTCTTGTGTGGATTATATAAATAAAAGTGCATGTTCCAGATCTCCTCGTCCCTACTCCTCATTCTCCGCACACAACGCCGTGACAGAAGAACCGACCACCAAACAATATGTTCTTGGCTGAGGATTTCCTTATGAACATCCAACAGGCGGAGAGGCCGTTGGAACAACATGTGGAGGAATTCCTGAGCATGTTACATCTGGTGAGTTGGAGCGATGCTATGATCAACGCGTGTTTTCAGATGGGGCTAAATGATGACAAGTTGTTCTGTTCCAAACTCCTGACGATTGCCGCAGACCCGTAGCGGATTTTATCAACTATGCCTTTGTAATTCCAATTTCTATGTCGATGTGGAAGATTCTAATCTTCCCCCCATCTGTAAACACGCGGCCGCTCCAGCTCACCACCAGCCAGCGTCCTCCACGTGCTGCTCCAACGAGCTCACTCCCTCCGGTCCTCCCTCGCTCACCCCAGTTCTTCAGAGCTCCTCCCTCATCTTCAGCCCAGAACCCGCGGTCCACTCCCAGACTCGGGCCGTGGCCTGCTCACAGACTCTGGCAGCGGCTAGCTCACGGACTCCAGCCACGGCCTCGCGCTCAAGTAAGCCTGCGACAGCCCCGCGCTCTGGAATTAAGGCGTCAAATATGGCAAGCCAAATATGCCATAAGGACATTGTGGACCAATCTGGATTACTTTCTCCTTTGTCTCCGCTGGTCCCGTCCAGCTCTCCTTCATCTCCGCTGGTCCCGTCCAGCCCTCCAGAGCCTAAGAGTCTTTCAGAGCGCCCCCCAGAGCCTGAGCTTCCTCCAGAGCGCCCTCCTGAACCTGCGCCTCCTATGCCGACGCCTCCCGAGCACCCTCCTGAGCCTGCGCCTCCCGAGCACCCTTCTGAGCCTGCGCCTCCCGAGCGCCCTCCTGTGCCTGCACTTCCGGAGCGCCCTACTGTGCCTGCGCCTCCCGAGCGCCCTCCTGTGCCTGCGCCTCCTAAGCCTGGCCTTCCTGTACTCTCCTGGGCTGACAATACCCTAAGTTTCCCTAAGAAAATTTTGGGGGGGGCTACCCCCCTGATCCTCCTTGGCCGTCTGAACTGTGCACTTGGCCATGGCTTCCCGAACTTCCTGACCTGCCGTGGCTGTCTGGACTGTGTACTCGGCCATGGCTTCCCGAGCTCCCTGATCCACCATGGCCACCTAGACTGTGTACTCGGCCATGGCTTCCTGAGCTCCCTGATCCACCATGGCCACCTGGACTGTGTACTTGGCCATGGCTCCCCGAGCTCCCTGATCCGCCATGGCACCCCGGACTGTATGCTCCGCCGTGGCTCCCCGAGCTCCCTGACCCGCCATGGCACCCTGGACTGTATGCTCCGCCGTGGCTCCCTGAGCTCCCTGATCCGCCCTGGAGGTGTACCTCCTCTCCCTCCTGTGTCTGCCCTGCACGAGCCTCCAGGGCGCCCACCCTCCCTCCCTCCCTCCCTGGTGTATTTGTTACGGCACGAATCGCGCCTTATGGGGGGGGGGTTAATGTCACACCCCTGTGGACTGTTTTCTTTGGTTTTCCCCATGTATGCCCTTATTTGTCTTTCCTGTTCTGTCTTCAATTATTACGTCATTGTTTAATCGTTCACACCTGTCTCCCTCTGATTAGTTTGTGTATATAAGTTTGGTTCTGTTCCCTGTGTCTTTGTCGGTTCTTAAAGTCTTGTGCGTTACGTGTGGATTCCCTGCTGTTCCTGTTCCTTGTGTGGATTATATAAATAATAGTGCATGTTCCAGATCTCCTCGTCCCTACTCCTCATTCCCCGCACACGACGCCGTGACAGTGATCATCCAATATTGAGCAGGTTTTAAGGCACTCTCTTAAGCTGTGGTACTGCAGAGCCAGAACACCACTATGTCCTTCTGGATAGTGTAGTCTATAGGCTGTCTGGTCCTTGAAATGGGATGTTCTTGCTGTGTGTGTGTGTATTATTGTTTTTATTATTATTATTATTATTATTGAAGTTTGGGAAAAGCTTTTTTAATCTAATCCTATCAATCTTGTTTCAGTGGTATACAGTTATATCACACAAGCTATCTCAACTGAGGAAGACCCAATGAATAAATAGTCCCAGGGCCCCAGGTTTCAGGAAACCCTGCTATGCCCCAGCTACTGTGGAGGCAACTTCTATGTAATGCACAATAGGAGGTCTGCAATACCTAGAGGAAGCTATCATTTAGCAATTCCATAGATTTTTCCATGACTCATCAGAAACATGTGATTAAAATCTTCCATTTTTGCTATCAGGAACACCATTTTTTGGTGTAATTTGATGTGTCAATAAGATAGACTGACACTACAATAATTATTTGTCAAATAAATAAAACATAAAACATTCATTTGAGTTTAAGTTGTTATAGCTTATTTCTAGAGATTGCAGTGATACATGACATGGTGAAAAATGATTGAATGAATAATAAAGTAGGTTACGATGAATTTTAAAAGTATGCCCCCTAAAAGCACAAGTGGCCCCTGCCTGCCCCCCAGGTCTACTGAGGTCTAGAACCGCCACTGCTTTCTCCTACCAAAAAGAAGTATACTTCAAGTTTATTTCATTAAGTATACTTAAGTAAAGTTCAAGTATATTATATTATGTATACTTTATGTAGTAAGTATACAAATGTCAGTTTACTAGTATACTTGTAAGTACTATTTCAATACTCCTTGGGACTAAATTGGCCCACTTTCTAGTATATAAAGGTATACATTTAGTATACTTTATGTATAACAGTAGTAAACCTTGAGTACGCAACTAGTCTTTATCTATGTTTTAGTTTGTACTGCATCTATACTAAAAGTGAACTTATACTGATAGTTTACTGATTACTGATTAAATCAGTGCATTTTTAGTACACTTTGAAGTATAGTCTCAGTAAACTACTAGTTTAGTAGTTTCATACTGCAAGTATACTTATAAATTTTCTTTAAGTGAACTTTACTTCATACTTTAAGTATACTACTATGTCCCTATTAGGTAATAATTTGTATATATTTTGTTATATGAATATCTGAACATACAAAATATCAAAAGAAAGAACAGGGTCTGCTTGTAAACAAAAACATTTTATATTGGCAGCATTTTAAATTTGGCAAACATTTTAATAACATTTTAGCTTTATGCATTCTTTTTTATAAACACTTGAATGTGGGTAAGTTTCATAAATAATAATACAAAATAAATAAATAAACAACATTTTCAACATAAAGGTGAAAAAAGTCAATGAATTGGATTCAGAGTGATAATCAAAATGTAGATGGAGTCGATCAACACCTCAAAGCTTGACAGTCATTATTACCTCTTCATGGGTCACATTTTATTCCATAACATTACAGTTTTGATGCTGTTTTATGACTGATGATCGTTTAAAAAACGTGTGGAAGTAACTGTTGGTTCAGTTTCTTCTTCGCTTGTGTTTTGGAAATTCTGTACAGAAGATGTGTAATAGCACCCCCCTTATAAATATATTATATAGCAGCCCATTGAAACAGTCACTAATTAGGCATCTACGTATATATATCTAAGGTGCACGGATCCACGCTTCAAAAATAGACCTGAAATTGTAGACCATCTGGGGACTTTTGGCATAATATTTTCAGCATACTTTGCTTTGGAACACACTTATTCTAATCTCACATACTATTTAGGATGGATAATATGAACATTGGGAAGCAGGGTGGGACTGGATCATTTTTGCAGTGATTAATACGTTTTGTAACAGTTGTACAGTTTGTAATGCTATGTAATTGTGCAACAAATCTTTGAACTCTAACTGATGCAGTGTGTAGCTTTGCATTTCTTAAACAACCATTTTGGAACACATATCTATGTACATGTAATGAACCTTGTTGAAGTCCAATCACTATGTCTGTCAAAACAAACCGCCACAATCTTTTTAACCAAGGGGGAACATCTTTTTTTCAAACAAAAATAATAAAAATCAGAAGGGGAAAGAGGCACAGGGCAATGCACAATGCACCACATCAATTAATCTGCACACAGTCAGTTTTTATATCCATAGTGCTTAATTTTCAAGCAAGTCAACCCACACAGCACACAAGGCATATTACCCCATTCACCTCCCCCAACTTCCCTCCCACACCAATGTCCTGACAAACATTTTAAACAGTTCACTCATACAGACACAAAAATTAATTAAAATCACTTCCCTCTTGCCAGCCCAACAGGACCTGTTTCCGAGGGGACAAAGAGCATGAGCCTCAAACACACTAACCAACAGAAGTGAAGCACCATCCACAGAATAGAGGCAGGACTTGAATTACGAGTCTATTCACAAAAAGTCAATCAATACAAGATCATGATGTTGCATGACGTTATTAAAGCGTTGCCATAATGAATTTTTTTATTGATTTATTTTGGCCAGACAGTGTATAAACCTTAATCAAACTACTTAATATTCAATTAAAAATAAATGTATGCCTGTATCATATTACGCTGTACCCACATTGGAACAGCCGTATGCATTGACGTCACTTTGCTGCCGGGACACGCCCCCTCAGCCGGACTGAGTGGCAAAATAGCCTTCAGCGTGAATGGATTTAAAAGGGAAGATGCGAAAACGTGAGTAAAACAAACGATAACCAGTATAAACTAAAGGTTACTGAACTTGATATAATGTTCCTAATATCCAGTGGTCAATGGATATTGATGCAGCCAGGAATTGTATTTTCTAACAGTTATATGTGTCTGATTTTGACACTGGGGAAAATAAATAAAGCAAATATGCCTGTGAACTCATTTTGTAAATACAAAATAGGTTGGTCTAAACACCAGTGATCACTTATATCAATGTTATATATATATCTGTCATGTGGAGAGGGAGACGAGAGGCGAGGGGATCCATCCCCCGGAACAGGAGGCGCAGAGGCCCACCAGGGCAGAACAGGAGGCGCAGGAGCCCTCCAGGGCAGAGCAGGAGGCGCAGGGGCCCTCCAGGGCAGAGCAGGAGGCAGGGCAGGAGGCGCAGAAGCCCTCCAGGGCTGAACAGGAGGCGCAGGAGCCCTCCAGGGCAGAGCAGGAACCCGTGTCATAGACTGGGACCTAGGGAGAACAGGGACAGAGGAGGCAGACAGAGTAAGGGGAGAAGCAGAGAGTGCACAGGTTAACGCCGCCTCCCTGGGAGGTTCTACGGCGAATGCCGACACCTCAGGAGGCATGGGCGCAGCTTCTCCGGCGAAAGAGGCCTCTTGAGCAGACTCGTGGTCAGACGAGACCTCTGGAGCGGCCTCGTGGTCGGACGAGATCTCTGGAGCGGATTTGAGATCAGACAGGACCTCCGGAGCGGGCTTGTGAACAGACGGGCCCTCTGGGGCGGACTTGTGAACAGACTTGACCTCAGGAGCAGACGTGACCTCTGTAGCAGACTTGCGAGCAGACGAGACCTCTGTAGCAGACTTGCGAGCAGCAGACGAGACCTCTGTAGCAGACTCCCAGGAGCAGACGCCCCTGGCCTGAGAACAGACTTGACCTCAGGAGCAGACTGTGAACAGACTTGACCTCAGGAGCAGACTTGTGAACAGACGTGACCTCAGGAGCGTAGTGTGCAACCCATATACTGAGAATGATGATCGTCATCACACTGGCAGACATAACGTGACAAGGCTCTGGGAGGTCGGACGAGACTTGACAGAACTCTTGATGATCAGACATGTCGTGACGAAACTCTGGACAGACAGTGGAGCTGTGACGGGGCTCTGGGAGGTCAGATGAGATGTGACTTGGCTCTGGACAGACAGACGAGACGTGACTTGACTCTGGGCGCAGTGACGAGACGCGGACTTGACTCTGGGCGACAGAGGAGACGGACTTGACTCTGGATGGACAGACGAGACGTGACTTGACTCTGGACGGACAGACGAGACGTGACTTGACTCTGGACGGACAGACAAGACGTGACTTGACTCTGGGACAACGGCAATAACTTGACTTGGCTCATGAAGATCAGCTGTGACTTTACTTGACTCCGGAACGACAGCTCTGACTTGGCTTGACTCAGGGATGACAGCTCTAACTTGACTTGTCTTAGGAAGAGCAGCTCTGACTTGACTTGACGCAGGAACAACAGCTGTAGCTTTACTTGACCTTGGGAACATGGCTGTAACTTGACTTGACACTGGAGGTACAATTGTGATTCGACTTGACAGAGGAAATACAGCTGTAGATTGACTTGACTTAGGAAGAACAGCTTTGACTTGCCTTGACACAGGAAATACAACTTGAACTCGACTTGACCCTGGAAACACAGTTGTAGCTTGACTTGACACTGGAAATACAATGGTGACTCGACTTGACAGAGGAAATACAGCTGTAGCTTGCCTTGACTTAGGAAAAGCAGCTCGGACTTGACTTGACGCAGGAAACACAGCTGCAACTTGACTGGACTCGGAAACTTGACTTGACTCAGGAAACGCAGCTGCAACTTGACTGGACTCTGGTATGGCAGCTATGACGTAACGAAGCTCAGTTTTCGCCGCCATTTTGTGAACGGGCTCCTCCGTCGCCGCCATTTTGTGAGCGCACACCGGCGCGGCCGCCATCTTGTAAACGGGGTCTGTTGTAGCCGCCCTTACACAACAGACGAGTTGCTCCTCCGCGACACCCACAGTAAACGATGAGCCCACACACAACAGAGCATAGTCCATAAAGGCCGCAAGTGATGAGCGTGGACCCTCGCGTCTCAGCCTCCCCCTTAACGGCTGATTTATGCCATCGCAGAAAATCTCAATGATTATACAGTCCGGGAGGGTAGAATGATTTGCAATTGCCAGAAATTCACAGATGTATTGCTCTAATGAACGCAGTCCTTGTTTTAATCTGAATAAAATCCTTGTTGTGTCCATACCTGTTGAATGCTGTCCGTGGTAAAAGCTGCTGGATCCTGTTGTGACCGAGTATTCTGTCATGTGGAGAGGGAGACAAGAGGCGAGGGGATCCATACGCAAGCTTTTATTTGAACGACGAGACAGAGACATAGTCAGACAGGCAGGGTCAGAATAACAGCAAACAGGTATATAAGGGTGAGGCACAAATAGAAGTCCGTGAGGCTGGCGTGGGTCGATCAACGGCGAACATAATCCATAACGGGAGCCAGAAGAGTTATCCTTACAACGAGCAAGAGTCCAGAAAGGCAGGTGGCGAGACAGACGAAACGAAATGGCCAGGCGAGAATACTAAACTAAGGAAAACTAGGAACTCAGGAACACGGGAACTAGGAAACTAGGAACTCAGAAAACTTCGAAAACTAGGAACAAGCTCTGCTAAGGTGCTAGCACTAGGAGAGCGCTAAATGCAACCGATGCAGTTCTCCACAATTACACTCCACAATACTCTGTAATTGCCGAGTGAAAGTCCAGAGCTTTTATAGGGCTGCTGATTGGCCACAGGTGTCTGGTGCAATCAGCGTGGTGGATAGTGGGATATGTAGTCCGGGGTGTAGTGCAACAGTCTGTGTGTAATGATAGAGCGAAAGCGACATCTGGTGGTGAGCGGACCGCAGTTCACCGACCAGATTCATAACAATATCGTCATATTGTCCAGTTGAAAAACCTATATAGTTTTTGTTTTGGATGTTTCTAGTATTTAAAAACATCCAGTTATGCAGAATGTAAGATGGTAAATATTTAGCTGTTGTCAGTATGATATACTATAATACAATATATAGGATATGATTTTACTGCACAATTCAACATATTAACATGAAATAATAACTGCAAATCCGTGTTTCACTGCCTGGAGACCATTTGTTTCTTTGAATTGCAGCGATTAATTTGCTTTTCTTTTCAGTAGCTTTCAGCAGTCTGTAAAAATATACCTCAGGTTTCTTGTCAAATCTCATTGTACAGTCAGTCGCAACGCTCATTCTGGTTTAATAGGGGTTTGTGTGTTCTGTCGCAGCATTCACGTTGAAACCAATGCTGCCACTTAGTGGGCTGCTCACTCCAGGTGACGGTGACGTCACATGCATACCCTCTATCCACAAGTTTCCTTTGAGGCCTTGCGTCAAAAGTGGGACCGTCTTCTGTTTTCAAAGTAAACAGGCGGGACGTGATACTCATTCATTCAACAATTGACAGGAGTGACGGCAAATGAAGCCTCGTGAAGCACCGAGACTTTCCTCTGACTGTTTCGGGAAAAGATTCAAAGCTTCGAGAGTGTCGAAAACAGCGTGATCTGATGGTTAGTAAAAAATAAAGCAGCCAAAAGACTAAAGCTCCGTCGGAAGACGCATTCACCACAATTTCCATAGATCGGTCCATGTTATATGCACAAATAAAAGCCTAACAGTGTGTGTGTGTGTGTTTGTTTGTTGAATTTCTGACTCTGATAAATTAATTTACCCATTGAATAGTGCCATTAAATGCCAGTACGAATATCAATATGATGTAATATAAGAATAATGTACACATATATTAATTAAATATGTCATATATTTAATTTTCCTGAAATAATTTGTATTTTTCATATTACTTGTATGACTGGGTATTTAAAAATGTAATTATTAAATAGGTCCCAATGAAAATGTACTCGCAAAGTAAGATCTGGGGGTTGAAACAGGTGGATCCAAGTGCGAGCTTTTATTAGAAGGGCAAGACAAAAACATGGTCAAAGACAGGCTGGGTCGAAACAGTGGCAAACAGGTATGTTGGAGCGAGACACAAGAGTTGTCCGTGAGGCAGGCAAGGGTCAGAGAACGGCGAACGTAATCCAGGGGGCTAGATAAAAGTGTAATCCGAAATGACAGGCTAGAATTCCAAAGGCAGGCAGCGAGACAGACTAAACGATTTAACTTGGCTAGAAAACAAGACTAAGAAAACATGGCAGAACAAGAATCAACTAAACACAGGATAACTAGGCAAAGAGGCTCCGTAAAGATGCTAACACAATACAATCCACAATACTCGGTGAGTAACAGGGGAAAGTCAGAGGCTTATATAGCACGCCTGATTGGCTACAGGTGTTAGCGCAATCAGCGCGATGGGTGATGGGAAACGTAGTCGGGGTGTGGTGCAACAGTCAGTGCAATATGAACGTGCAAGGGCGACATCTGGTGGTGAGCGGACTGAAGGTCAACCAGCCAGATTCATGACATGTACATTCATTTAAACATTTTTTTTCTCTATTCCTACCTCTATATATAGTGCATTATTTAATTTTTATAATGTTTAATAAAGTTTTTATTAGTGTTATATTACAGTAGCGTTATAATTCATATGCATGTCTGCACCATCATGTATGATTGCACTATGTCCGTATACTTTCTGCACTGGAAGCTTCTGTCACGATATCAAATTTCTTGTGTGTAAAATTGGGAATAAAGCTTATTCTGACTTTCTGACATTCTGACTAGTGAGAAGAAGAGGTAGGGGGCAAAAGGCAAGGGGCTGTATGTTTTTTTTTTATTTTTATTTATGATCATGACTTTATTGGCAATTTAATTTTTAAATAAATAAATAAATAAAAAACCCTGCAGCAATTTTGTCACTTTTCTTTTACATTCCATAAAGTACTGATGACTCCTTCACTATGCTGTACTCATACTATCTAAAATGAATACACACATTCACAAACACACAGAAAATGAAGAATTCAGCTGACTGAATTATTCATTAATTCATTAATTCATTCATTCACTCACTCATATTGTATGTTCTATACACAAGTAATGTAGTTTTTGTAATGTCATTAATTGTTAGCATTTTGACAGTCTGTACACTATGATTGACCATATGTTCTTGTTGGATAGAAAACTAGTGCTAATGTTTTGACCGAATTACTCTATTTTGAATCGGGCTTGCTGTGTTTTGATAGAGTTAGTATATTTAGAAAAAGGTATTCAGCATTTTGAAATGTATAGTTATACTTATTTAACTAGAGTTGTACTTATTTAACAAAATGTGGTTTTGGCCAGAAAATTAACTGTTTGGCTAATTGTGTGATGTAGGTGTGTTGCTGTGTTAAGAGTTTAGAAATAGTACTTTAAGTATTGGGAAATGCTTGTAAGCAATTGAAAAAAAAAAAACTGTAACAAATGACATATCATGGAAAAATGACATATGATGGAAAAAAAAAAAATCAGTAAAAATTTTCTGCTGAGGCAAGTTTGTAGATCAGAAATCATATCATTAGGCTACACAATTCAACACACTATCTGCCTACTGATGTTAGATACATGCTAATAATTTTCTCAAAACACTGTGGCCAAAATTCTCAACTGTTTTCCTAATAGTTAGTTTTTTTGTTTTTTTTTTACCGTTACCATACCGTTACAAATGCTTAAACAGCATGACAGACCAACATGACCTGTTATCATGTTTCAAACTTTAAATATAGTGTAAAGCCTCTACTTCTGCAATGACAGCAGCATATGTATGTATCTTGGCCAAAAAGTTGATCTCACCTCCAAAACTCACTCAGACCAACAAAACACTTCATATAGGTCTCAAAATAAGCTTGTTTCACCATAACATTTACATTTACATTTAGACATTTAGCAGACGTTTTTATCCAAAGCAACTTACAAAAGAGGACAATGGAAGCAATCAAAATCAACAAAAGAGCAATAACATGTAAGTGCTATGACAAATCTCATAGCCTAACAAAGTACACATAGCAAAGGTTTTTTAAAATTGTATAATAAATAAAAAGAAAACAGATAGAATAGACAAACAAAAAAAGCAAGCTAGTGTTAGAGGCATTTTTTAAAGAAAACAAGCAGTAAGTAAATGAACAGAGTATAAGTCTAAAAGGGCAAGATTTTTTTTTAAAGAATAGAATTAGAATAGAGAGTGCTAGAGTCAAATAAAGATTTGATAAAATCTAAAAGATTAGATAACACTGACAAAAATTCTCATTCAGAAAACATACATTTCATTCACAACACACTGATCTAAAAATACTAACAACAGGGAACATTACATAAACTATTACAATTTTTTTTTTTTCCTGAAATGCTAAAGCACATTTTTTTGAAACCATCACTCATTTTCTCAAAACTGTAAACACAAATCCAGATGTTCAAACTAAATTGAAACCCTGACTCTTCTGGCAATGTTTACTGTATATAGTAATTATTTTGCAATAAAAAAAGATATATAAATGTACACACACTCAAAAAAAACACACACACACACACACACACACACACACACACACACACACACACACACATCTATTTATCTATCTATATAGATAAATAGATGTGTGTGTGTATTTTTCCCTTTTTTTCGGTATATCCACCAAACTTAGGTGTGATTTCCTTTGAGTGTGTGTATGTTTATTTTTTTTTTTAAATTTTAAACAAACATAAAAATCTCCCCTACCTCTTCTCCCATTTTTCTGAACCAACTACTCCCTCTGCCAGGCATTATTTTTTTTTCTCTCTCTGATTCTTTGTGTTGCTCTGCATCCACAAAACCAAATCAAAGGGGTCTTTTTTACTCTATGTTGTTGATGTAATGGAAAGAGCTTCAACACCTGACTATTCCTCAAACTGAGAATGGAATCAGCTCTTCTAAATATTTCAGTGATCTTGTTACTTAAAGGTGCTTATCAGTTGTTACAGTATTTTATATAGAGATAATTTTTACAATACTTTTGAGCTGTTGTTGTTGCAGAAGTAGAAGCTCTATTTAAAGTAGAATACTCTATTTAAGGTTTAAAACATTAGGTTTTCATTTCTGCCATGCTGCGTTTAAGCATTTGTAAATAAGACTAAAAAGATCCATGATTTTGGTTTTGGTTAAGCTTGTATGAAAAGAAAATGTAAGCAGTTTATTTTACTGACTGCATTACAGCACAGCAGTGAATCAAGCAGCATTTCTCCCTATTTCAAACAAATAAACAAGCAAAAATACATCAACATCTACAAAATTTACTCCTGATAAATAAAAATAAAAAGTTGAAAAAATAAAATAAAACATAAATAAATTCCTGAAGTAATAATTTGAAATAATAATAATAATAATAATAAAGTACAGTTTGTTCAATACTGGACACATTTTCAAAACTGTTCACACATTCAGCGATACAAAAGTTCGAAAATGTGGACCCAACTGTGCATAATTTTTCATTTCTTTCAGACAAACTGCAAGCAATGACCACATTTTTTCAAAATCCACAAACACTTTTGTCATTCATACTCTACAATCTGCAAAACACTATACATTTTCAGCATATTTTTCAAATGTTAACAAACTGCTTTCAAAACTGATAAAAGCACATTCAAGAAAATACATACTTTGTCATTTATTTATTAAAAATTATCTAGCGTTAAATATTTGTGAGTTGCAAAAGTATGTGAATCTCTAGGATTAGCAGTTAATTTGAAGGTGAAATTAGAGTCTATCTGTTCAGAAGTGCTTTCAGTCAATAGGATGACAATTAGTTTATGCCCTGTTTTATTTAAAGAACCGGGATCTATTAAAGTATGATAATGTTTGTGAAAGTGAATCATGGCACAAACAAAGGAGATCTCTGAGGACCTCAGTAAAAAAGTTGTTGTTGCTCATCAGGCTGGAAAAGGTTACAAAACCATCTCTAAAGAGTTTGGACTTCACAAATCCACAGTCAGACAGATTGTGTACAAATGGAGGAAATTCTAGACCAGTGTTACACTCCCCAGAAGTGGTCAACCAACAAAGATCACTCCAAAGCAAGATGTATAATAGTTTAGGTTTAGGCAAAGAACCCCAGGATAACTTCTAAGCAACTAAAGGCCTTTCTTACATTGCTTAATGTTGAAGTTCATGAGTCCATCATTGGGAGAACAATGAACAACCATGGTGTGTATGGCAGGGTTGCAAGGAGAAAGCCACAACTCTCCAAAAAAACACTGCTGCCTGTCTGCAGTTTGATAAAGATTATGTGGACAAGTCAGAAGTCTACTGGATAAATGTTTTGTGGATGAATGAGACCAAAATGTAATTTTTGGTTTAAATAAAAAGTGTTATGTTTAGAGAAAGAAAAACACTGCATTCCAGCATAAGAAGAAACATATCCCATCTGTGAAACGTGGTGGTGGTAGTATCATAGTTTTGCTGCATCTGGGCCAGGATGACTTAATAAATAAATTCTGAATTATACCAGCAAATTCTAAAGGAAAATGTCAGGACATCTGTCCATGAACTAAAATCTGAAGAGAAAGTGGGTCATGCAGCAAGACAACGACCCCAAGCACACAAGTCATTCTACCAAAAATAGTTAAACAAGTGTGTTTATGGTGGTTACAGCCATGCATTAATATGTATAATATTTAATTACAGAATGTTCCTGGGGACCTAATGTCCTGCAGAGTTTATCTACAACCCTAATGAAACAAACCTGAAGCAGCTAATCAAGCTCTTCAAGACTGCTTAAAAAAACACAGGCAGGTGTGCTGAGGCAAGGTTGGAAATAAACCTGCCCAGGAGCAGGATTGAAGACCTCTGTTATAGCCTATTGTATTTAGCTACTGAAAGCAAATGACCTAGTCTCCTAGTCTGTTATTGTGGCGACATTTCTCTGCCTCTAAACATGCTGTGGCACAAAATGAAACATGATAAGATGCTGTTCCTTTCACTCATATGGCCTCTTGGGCGGGCCTTAGACGTTCTGCTGTCAGTCTGAAGGTCTGGCTACACAAGACTACATATGACCTACCTTTGCCATGATATGCATCTGCATGTTTTTCAAGCCCTGCATTAAAATATGCCGTGAGCTTGGGAATTTTTTTTTTTTTCAACATATTTGACTGACTTTTCACTTCATTTTTGGCAATTTTTCTCTTTTCTCTTTCATATTTGGGATCTCTTGACTAACAAATTCTAAGCAAACTGATCTCATTATACAAGAAACAGGAAACAGTCTCATTATACTCATTATAAAATGTTTACAATATTTTCCAGAGTCACCGGGGATCCCCCTCAGCCCAGGGCAGAGTCTACTCTGGTCGAGAATCACCCCGAGTATTCTCACAGACTTCCAAACTTTTTTTTTTTTTTTCTTTTAAACTGCAGGGACTACAATGCAATCTCAAAAGACATACATAACCTTAACTTGTGCAGCGATTGGTGGGAACAAACACATAAGAAATATAAAGTTAGGACTAGTCTGTATAGGCTGAATAAAGCAAACCAGTATCTTACCAGTGAAGTTTTGATAGATGACAATTGTATGGAGGTATGATGGAGGTAAAGACAATTACAGTGACATGCAGGAGTCGTACATTATTAGACACAAGCGAGTCCGTTATTATTAGTTTGCAAATAAACAAACCGTGTAAATGCGCTCTCTGATAGAGCACAAACGTGCTTGTGCAAACAACGTGCTTGTTTCCCAGTATGGTCGCATGTCTGGCATGTTTTATTATAGACACTCACTGAAGAAGTGTGTTTTTATAGGAGTTTGCAATAGTCAGTGGTTTATATGCATATCATATGGGCTTCAACACACTCTGCTGCCTTCAGATCACCACATTTAAAAATTTCAGAATGTTTTTATTTGCTTTTTTTGTGTTTTGCTCTGTTTAATAATTCTGAATGGGTCAATATATATTTACATACAGTAAGATTATGGTGACTGCTTTAGTGGTCTTTTGGCATCTTCGTATAGTCCTGTTTTTTAGTTCTGTATTGCAGCTTGACTTGCAGTTAAAGAAAATGCTCTGAACAATTTGACATTTATTTTTTCCCTCAGTTTTTGCTTTTGCACTGTATGAAAATTAAAAAACAAACAAATTCTTTTGCAGAAAATATAGTTTTGTGAGAATCATCCTCAAACTTAATCATAAACTTGGTAAAACAATCAAATCTTATTTCAAATCTTAATGTTTTCCCTTGTGTTATACTGAGATAAATCACACTGGGATGTATACTAAAATTGTTGGAGATAGCACCCTACCTAGAAACGTTTCCACCTGCTATTCACAATATGAATAAATGTTTCAGCCTTCTTTGAATTTAGGCCTTTTAGACCTCTTTGTGTCTGTATAGCATAATTCATTAAAAATTGATTGTACACATGATGTACGCAATAGTTTTATATTGTTTACACAATGGATGTCGTGTGCTCTTGCTCTTGTTCTCTCTCTCAATTCTTTTGTTGTTGTTGTTTGTTAACATGTTGGGCTTGCATGTCTGTTAAGTTTTCTTAAATGCTTTAACTCAGAATGCACGATGGTTTATTGCTTGTGTTACATGAGAAAAATAAGTTTTGTCTACCACATGTAGGAGATTAATGCATGTGCAATTCAGGTCGCGGTTTTCATGTCAAATGGGTCGGGTCAGGTACAGAATTAAATTAGTGTTGCTGTCAGATAATGGTTCTGTTCTGTTAATTACTGTGGGTGCAGGTTTATCAGACAGGGCCTGTGCAGGACTCTAGAGGTTTTTGCCAAAAAAGCACACATGGACAGATGATCATGGTCAAAGATGATCATATTTGTTAAATACCAATGAAGTGGCTAAAGTTAAATTTCTGAAAGTAAGTCATTTCAATAACTGAACAATAATCTTTTTTTTTTTTTTTTTATTGCTATTAAAGTGAAGATTACTAAACCTAAACATAGGAGCTTGATAAAAAAAAAAGGTCATTCAAAAGAAATAAAGTCAGATGGACTTAGAGGTTTTTGCATCCAAAATGGTCTATATATTTAGTTTCCCAGATTTATAGTCGATGCAGAAAGATGTAGGTAATAAACTGTTCAAAGAAAGGTTGACATGTTTCCTGGTAACATCCTTTTGCCAGTGATGGCCATCAAGAATTTATGACCAAGAAACATTGGTAGCAAAGTTACTTTAGCAACAGATCAATTTATTGGGGGCTAATTAGCAGTTTATTGGGGGGTCCTGCTTCATGTGGATGCACTCTGTGTTTGGACAGCAGGAAACACCAATTACTTTGCTGAAGATGGAACTGTATTTGAAGTTACATCTGACCAGTAGATGCCAGCTGCAACCAGTTGAACTTGTTAATTTTTAATTTGTAAAACTTCTCAGCGCGTAACTAATTTTTACTCTCTGTAAGAGAAGGTACCAGTATAAAACACAGTATGGATAAGCTAAAAGACACACTTAGGGAGCACAGTGCAGCGGTAGAGGCTTGAACCAAGGTTGAACAAGCCACATCCTTCAAAACGGCAGCGATGGCCTCATCCCAACTTCACTTCACCATCTCCCTGTTCTGTTTGGCCGTGACAGCAAGCATCATATCATGTGGTCGATCTCATATGGTTTTGAACTCTGCGCTACAGGCATCTCATGGCACTCCTACTGATGAAGAGGTAAGACTTTAAAGTAGAACTCTAAACCTCATTGCACTTGAATAGCAGCAATACACCATCTTTGAAGCATATATTGTTTTTAAGGCATAATAAAATCTTATTTTTTCTTTCTAACCTGAAAAACTGATTTAATTGAATTAACAGATGTCAGAGAGATATGCCCTTCCAGAGCTTCAGTGGCTGTTTAGTAACTCAGACCCAGCAGCCATCCAGTCTGACAGCCCATCTCTTGGAATTCTACAGAGTGGACTGGACCTAATGAGAAGAAACAGTGGAGACAATGAGCCAAAAAAACCAGGCTGCAAGAACTACTTCTGGAAATCCAGAACTGCTTGCTAACCACAGGCAACCAACAAGTCCAAACCAGAGGCCTTTGCGACAATCAACATGATGCCAATCATATGCTTGTTCCCTTTTCTGAATTCACACTCATCATATGACAGTGTCCGTCTTTCAAGTGAGCCTGAGTAATTGTAGCCGTTATCTGTTAAGGGTGTTCCTCGATCTCTTATCTCTTCTCTGTCTTGCTCTGAAGCATTGACTGCTTGCAATAAACTGAATACAGCATAAACATGTTGGTCAGTGTTATTTTGTGTGCTGCTGGGCTTTTGCTATTGGATGTTACAAAAAAGTTTTGAAATCTGTTGAACTTCACTTCGGAACATTCATTCACATATTTGCGCTACGCCTGCAGTGAAACTTAAACTATAAAAGTGTGACATAAATGCATCTGTAAATAAATACAATTTAAATTCATGTCTCGCACGCTTTAATGATCTTTAAATGGAAAATATACACTACATTAGAACTGGTATCATGGCGGAATATCCTATGATGTCCACTTCGTAGGGCACTTATGGTCTAATCGAACAAATATCTGAAGTGATAAGAGATACATACAAAATGTCCAGAGCGGTGGTACGCGAGGACCGGAATTGAGAACCACTGTGCTAGACATTTAAGAAAAAATAAAATATAGCTGCAAGTAGCAACTGACCATATGCACGGATTACTTCCTTGTTTTAGACAAGCCAGCTCAGTTATTTCCGGTCAACTGTACTGTGCTGTAATAGGAGTGTCCTTTGCTCGTTTTCGCTACATAATCCATTCACAATTTGAGGAAAAGTTTTGTTTGTATAAAAAGGGGTCACCAAACTTAGTCCTGGAGGGCCGGTGTCCTGCAGAGTTTAGCTGCAACTTGCTACAACGCACCTGCCTGGAAGTTTCAAGTATACCTTGACCTTGATTAGCTGGTTCAGGTGTGTTTGATTAAGGTTGGAGCTAAACTCTGTAGAACAACGGCCCTCCAGGACTGAGTGTGGTGATCCCTGGTCTAAGAGGACCAAACGCCCATGTATTCTGTTTCAAGAATGACAAACGCGAGTGAAAAAAATACGTGAGTAAATCCGTAAATATACGCGAGTCATTTGATATGATTGACAGTAATAACCGAAGGGAACATCTGACAAGCCGATGTCAAAAATAGAGCTTAGTCTTAAATGATTCAGACTGAATTCAGAGTAACAAAACTACAGCAGTAACAAGTTTGTGTTGGTTGAATATAGGCTATTTAATAGCTTTTAGTGAGTGATCCTCTGCTGCCATCTTCTGGTTAAGCTTAATTTCATGTCATTTTCATCTTAAAAAGTCGTTGTTTATGAATGGAAAGTGAATCTTTAAAGTGAATTTTACTGTAGCTGTAGAGTTGAAAAATAATGAAGCCTTTAAAATATTACATGATTTTAAAAATGTTTTCATGACTATGAAAGCAAGTTATTGATTATCAAGAATACTATTAAGATGTTGCTGAAGAGAAGCATCTCTAGCTTGCTAACGTTAGATTAAACAGTTATGACACTGTTTGGCTGTCAGCATTTAAATGTACAACTACGTGTCTATGTGCTCTCCTGGGATTACCAGGCTCAGAATTTAAATTTTATGTTGTTAAAAAATATGAAACTGATTGTTCATGGCGCTGTCATTATTTACGATGTTGCAATAAATTTTTTTCAGTTTCTGATAAGACCGAGGCAGGAGAGCAGTCTCAAGATTCTCCACCTATATATAATACATATAAAATGAGCTACTCCGAAATTTACAAGCTGGCTTATCATTATGCGGAAGTTCGCTCTGTGCATATGGTAAATTTCTCAGGGTTCAAGCACTTTAAAATCTTTGAGTAATTGTAGATATTTTAAGATAAATTTACTCAAAATGGCAAAAAAAAAAAAAACTATATATACAATCACTAATATTATTTATTAATTTGTCATATTTGACCAAAAGGTGGCATTGCTCCAAAATTGATGTCATGTGGTCAACTAGGGGTGACAATGACACATACATAGGCTATGTTCCTCCTTTTAGGCATGACACATACATAGGCTGTGTTCCTCCTTTTATACTCCTCTTTTAGGCGATTTTAAATTTTGATTTAAATTAAAAGAGAAAAGATAGTGACATCATTTTGGATAAGTTTTATTTTTATTTTATTCTACAAGCAGATTTGCCTGTGAACACATTTTGTAAATACAAAATAGCCTGGCCTAGACCCCGTTGATCACTTATATCAATGTTATATGGTCATATGGTTACATAGCTTTTCTCAGTGTTTATTTAAAAACATCCAGTTATGCAGAATTTAAGATGGTAAATATTTAATTAATGAGTTGTCAATATGATTTATGACAATACAATATATAGGGTGTGATTTTACCGCAATATTCAACATATTAACATGAAATTATAACTGCAAATCCGTGTTTCGTCACCTTGAGTCCATTTGTTTCTTTGACTTGCAGCATCACTTTTCGTTTCCTTTTTGTAGCTTTTGGCAGCCTGTAAAAATATACCTCAGGTTTCTTGTCAGATCTCTTTGTACAGTCAATCGCAAAGCTCGTTCTGGTTTTAGAGATGTTTTGTGTGTTCTGTCACAGCATTCACATTGAAACCAATGCTGCCACTCAGTCTTTTTGCAACTCAGTGGGCGGAGCCGCACTCACTCCAGCTGACAGTGACATCATGTGCATACCCTTTATCCACAAGTTTCCGGGGGTGCTACTGTAAAAAGGAATGCGGGTACTGTTGCATTTAATAAAAATCACACTGACACAGGGAGTAGCATCAACTTATCATATCTTTTACTTAGCCTCCCTTTTTCAGACCTCAGTAAACAAACCCATCCATTGGTCAGGCATGACAGAATGCTTTCAGCACAATCGAACATGATGCATCACTGAACATTAACTCAATGCATTATCAAACAACACTTGTGTGAGAACACAACATTTCCCCCTCCTACAGTTTTTCAAACATGAAATGCTGACACAAAGTCCTGCAAGTGCCCTGAGCGAGAACGAATGTGGACAGGCCGCGGAGAAACACGGGGATGGGGCTGGGCAGCCTGTGATGGGCAGGCACAAATCTCAGCTGGCAGATTGGTAGAAATGTCTGGAGCCTGTGCAGGAGCTATCTGAGGTGTCAGCTGGAGCGCTGGGGTGTCCTGCCAGGCTGGGGGTGTGGCTTGAGATGTAACTCCTGTCGTATGTGCCAGGGGCGGAACTTTGCAGAGGCGGCTTGCGTGCCACTGTGTGCCATCACTGAGCAAAAAGGTGGCTGGGCTCAGCTGATGAGTAACTTGGAGAGGGGCAGACCAATAGGAAGCGAGTTTGTTGTCTCTGTGAGGTCTGCGAACCCTGACCCAGTCTGCGACCTTTATATCAGGGACCTTAACACATGCTGAGAGATCAAACTTCTGCTTCATCCTCCTCTGCTGGCGGGTGACAGAGGCCCTGACTCTCTGTAGTGGTTTATGAGGCAGTGCAGGGCTGAGCCTGTGAGTAGTGGTAGTGTTTGGTAGGCCCCAATGGGAAAACAGGAAGTTAATTATGACCTGAGAGGTCATAGAGCCAGTGGCAATGAGTTCAGGCCATTTCGAAATGCAGGTCATAGACAACCACTAGAAAGCGTTGGTGATGAGGAACTCCCTGTATCTCACCAAATATGTCCAGCTGCAGGTGGTCCCAGGGCTGCGATGGACAAGCAAGAGGCTATAGGGGTGGGGGGACCTGGTGACCAGTCTTACCGCTCAAGAGACAAGCAGCACAGTCTTTTACCGGGGCCTTGATGTCTTTATCTATCCCTGGCCACCAAACATGGTCTCTGCAGTGCTGCTTCAACTTCACATTACCCATGTGGCCCTCGTGAGCCATTGCCAAGACACGTGCACGTAGGGTGCTGGGGATGACTGTGTAGAGGCCGCGTGCCACACAGGTATCGTTCCAACAGGACAGCTCCTGCTTTATTCTGGAAAATGCTACCAGCCCCTCTGGTACCTCCTGAGGCCGTAAAACCATTCAGAATATAGACACGGAGCCGAGAAAGGACTGGGTCCTGTTCCGATGCCTCCTTCAGTTCCTGTAATGACATGACGGCCTGTAATGATATGACAGAGGGGTTCGTGTAGCATCTGGACAATGTCCTGTTCCACCTGGTCCGTGTCGGTGTGAATGGATGTGTTGGGGTGTGGTGGAGCGGAGCGGGACAGTAGATTGGCCATAACATTGTCTCTGCCAGGGGTGAACTTCAGATCAAAATTATACTGGCGAAGACGGTCGGACCAGTGGTGTAACCTCAGTGGTCTGTGGCCTGTCCCAGATGTGGAAAGCAGTGCAGTCAGGGCCTGGTGATCTGTCTTTAGGGTGAAGTAGCATTTGTACCTCTATGGTCACGCGACCATAGAGGTACAAATGCTACCTCTTGCAGGCCCAGATGCAGGCTAATGCTTCACGTTCCCCCACCGAGTACCGCTGCTCCGTCTGATTGACGGCCCGTGATGCAAAGGCGATAGGCTTCTCAACGCCCTGCTGGGTCTGTGACAGCATTGCTCCTGTAGCTGTAGCCGATGCATTGCATGTTACCCAGGTGAGGCTGGAGATATCGAAGTGAGCCAATGCTGGGGCTGTGGTGAGCTGCACCTTGAGCGCATGCACAGCATCAGAGCATGCCTGTGACCACACCCATGGCTCATCCTTATGCAGCAGTCGTTGCAGTGGGGCAGTGGCAGCAGAATAATGTGGGAGAAACTTCAGGTAGTAGTCCGTCATGCCCAAAAAGCTGAGCTGGGTTCGGGAATGGCCAGTATGGCATCTATATTTGATCGAAGTGGTGTGACGCCATCTGCCGACAGCCGGAAACCCACATATTCAATAGTCGGTGCAGAGAAGATGCATTTTTCAGTGTTGAGGGTTAGTTTGTCTTCAGCTAAGGCTGCGAAGACTCTGCTGAGGCGTTCGTAGTGACTCTCAGGGGTGGGCCCATGGATAACCACATCATCCAGGTAAGTGGCTACGCCCGTTATACCAGCCACCATAATACACCATAATTTTTTTAAAACAGCTAGGGGTGGAGCTAAGTCCAAACGGCATACGCGTTTAGCGAAACACACCTGCATGGGTCACAAAGGCTGTGAGGTTTCTGCTGCTGGGGTGGAGAGGCACTTGTAGGTAGCCCTGTCTGAGGCCCAGTTTAGAGAACACGGTTGAGCCATGGAACTGGGCAATGAGCTCTTCTGAGGTAGGCAGAGAGAACCTGTCTGGGATCACTGCCTTATTCACTGCTCGCAGGTCAACACACACCTGTAGGGCCCCTGACTTCTTTTGAGCTACCACCAGTTTCGAGACCCAGGGCGACGCATCCATTGGTTCAATATTGCCAACGTCCAGCAGCTGCTTAAGCCCAGCCGAGACACTATCACGGAGAGCCAAGGGACTGTGTCGGAGTGGTTGGATGACTGGTTTAGTGGCGGAGTTCAGGAGAGGTTGGTGGGCAAAAGCAATAAGGCAGCCCAAGCCTTCAAAAAGGGACGGCCACTTTTGCTGCCAAGGCGTGGAGACTGTTAGGATCACAGCTCCCTTACTAGTGAAAATCCCAGAGCTGAGAACAAATCCAGACCCATCAGGTTGGCCCCGTGACGGGCAACGTGGAAGGTAAAGCTGGGAACCATCTTATTGCCATATCCAACAGCCACTTGCAGGGAACCCACTAAGTCAATCTTTAAGTCGCCATAGCCACAGTGTGAAGCAGTGGGTGCTGAAAGTGGCTGTGCCCCAAAAACAGTGTTATATGTGTGGATGTTCAGGAGAGACACACTGGCACCAGTGTCCAAAAGCAGTGAACAATACACACATAATTTAGGCGCACTGAACATGCTTTAAAAGAGACTGGTCCAGAGTAGACATTGTGAATGATAGTGGGTGCTTGGGCTGACACAGCTGGAGCAGAGCGGCAGACTGAAGCAAAATGATTACGCTTACCACAGTTGCGGCATGTTTGGCCATGGGCTGGGCAGTTCTGTGCTCTAGACAGATGAGAAGAAGATCCGCAGTTGTCACAGGGCCATGGTGTTTGTACTTGTGGGCATGGCCGCAGCCGATGTTGGCGCCTCCGTAGCACCAACTGTTGGCGCCAACTGTAGAGGAACCTGCTGCCACCAATGTGTCGTTCTGGCTGGGCTGTAACGTTGATGGTGGCATGGGGGAGGGGGCCGGGCAGTCCGCGATTGTTTGCTGTTTAATCAGAGCCGACGCACATGCAGCTGAACTCTCTATTCGCACTGCAATCGTGATTGCCCGGGACAGTGATAAATCATCCGGTTCTAATACCAGAGTCTCACGCACTTTTGTATTGTTGGTATGTTCAATTAACTGGTCGCAAATCATTTCGTCCTGCAACGCACCAAACTTGCATGTGCTAGCCAATCCTCGCAAGTTGGCTACGTACTGTTGCACAGACTCACTGGGCAGCTGGTGTCTTTGGAACAGAAAACGTAGCAACAGAGCGCTCTGTGGTGTTGCAAAGTGTGCATTCAGTAGTTCCATGGCTGTGTCATAATCGCTTGTGGTGCCCGACTGGAGCGCTGAAAACACACGCTGACCCTCGGCTCCCAAGCAATGCAGTAACAGTGCTTTTTTGTGGGCTGCACTCACATCTGTCAGCCCCACTGCCAAGATGAAAGTTTCAAAGGACTGTAATCAGCGAGTCCAGGGAACTGGAGGTTCGCCGGGCAGATGAAGGAAAGGAGCAGGAGGTGGTAGTGCAATATCAGCCATCCTCGTCGGCAAATGTTCGTAGAAGCCTCACTTTCTGTCCAGTCTGTCCAGTCATTCACTTCGCGCGTCCTAATGTTCGACCCCCAAATCTTACTTTGTGAGTACATTTTCATTGGGACCTATTTAATAACAGGGTTACCGACTCTCACGCATTTGGTGTGAGACACACGCTTTCAGGCTCTGTCTCACGCTCTGTCTCACGCTCTCAAATGTAAAATGTAGCACTTCTGCTAATGCCAGAGCCATTGAAAAACAGAGCTGCGACAAGCTTTGATCTCGCCGGCGTCACCCCCAAGCGGTCATGTGATTCACGAAGCTCTCAAAACAAACTAGCGTTGACAGTACATTTGAATGTGTTTAAGTAGGATAGAGACGACAGCTTCACTATACAGGTATTTGCAGCAATAGTATATAACAATAGTAATTTATATAGCAATAGTATTTAACTATAGTAACCATGGTTTTTGGTTTTATTTGTAGTAAAACCATATTTAATTTTGACAGTGAAGCTGTCGTCTCTATCCTCTATCCTCAATGCGCCAAAAAACATGGTTCCCCCTCAGTCGTACACTACGACGTTACATCAATACTGACGTATTTGGGGTGTCACTTGGGAGCCTAATCACCTCTGAGCTTAAGAAAACAGGCCAATGAACACTGGCGAGTGGAATTTGCATGCCAAGCCACTCCCCCGTACAAACGGGTATATAAGATGGCGGCGTGCATCCACTCATTCAGATTTTTGCTTCGGAGCCGATCGCTTCGTGAGCTGCTTCTACAAAGAAGAAAGAAAACTTTTCATCGCTGCAGGAGTTTCTTGGCTGTTTGGAACATCCCTTCTTTGCATTTCAGCAGAGAGATCGCCCTGCTGCGCTCAGATGGATGCTGTGGTCCTCCCCTGGGCAATCCAGCCTAAAAGAGCAATTTCCTACAGCATACACGATCGTTGAGAGTGTCTTTTTCAAGACGCATCTCCGATCGTGTGCTTTTAGGGAGCAATAGTTTCCTTATTTCCTCATGACGGTCACAATCACTGTCTCACAGGTCTGGGATGTAAACAATTGCATGTTGAGATGGTGTTTGTGGATGGGTTATCCCGGCGCTGCATGGGCATGCCCATTATTACGTTCGGTCCCAGCTTACATTTAATATGTAAGCCGCCTTTGTGTTCTACCCTTTCCAGTTTCGCCGGTCGCTAGACTCCCGAGGCTGCATTGGCTGGAAGCATAGGAGACCTGAGGATTATAGTCTGGATTGCTCCGCCGGGTCAGTCCCCACAGATGTCCGGCTCCTCTCAGCGTACTACTGTCGAGTTTCTGAATGCTGATGTACGGTTCGTCCTAGCACGAGCCTTACGTCTCATTTAGTGCTCATGAGGAAGTTAAGATGTCTATCGCCACATCAGTGGAGGAGCTATCATCTTCTGACGCCGAAGATTCTGCTGAGCAGCTCCCCGTTGTGGTAGGTGGATAGTTGGAGTCTGAGGCTAAGTTGACGGCCATGTTCCCCCGGGTAGCCTCGACCACCAGGCTGGAGGTTGGGTTCCCCATCTTCCCCTGGCCGTTCGTGGTCTGACGATTGTCAGCGAAGGTCGGTGCTGAACTCCCTGATTCCTTCAGGCACATGACAGCGGTCCATTTAAACTTTCTGAGGCTCCTGGGGCATATGGCAGCCGTAGCTGCGGTTTGGCCGCTCGGCTGCTCCATATGAGATTGCTTCAGCACTGGCCACACGACCGAATCCTGAGATGAGCATGGCACTGTGGCACACTTCGGGTGGTGTCCCCCTCAGTGTTGCCACCTTCTCAGCCCTGCTTACACCCTGCGTTCCTACGGGCAGCAGTGCTCTTAGACCAGGTGTCGAGACATAAAGCAGTTAACTCAGATGCTTCCAACACGGGCTGGGGTGCCGTTTGCAACGGGCAGGCAGCTTCAGGCTCCTGAACAGGACCTCGACTGCAGCGACAATAGTCGCCTAGAGTTGCTAGCAGTGCTTTGTCCTCCACAGGTTCCTACCAACGCTGCGGGACAAGCACACACTAGTCCATAAGGACACCATAGCCACGGGAATTGTGGTGAATGCTTCTTTCAGCGGAGCTTCAAAGGCTTTTGGCTGCTTTATTTTTCACTAACCACCAGATCGTGCTGTTTTCAACACTAAGCTTCGAATCTTTTCCCGAAAGATTCGTGTTTCACAAGGCTTCATTTGCTTCATTACTCCTGTCAACTGTTGAAAGAATGAGTGTTACATCCCGCTTGTTTACTTTGAACGCAAGGCCTTATAGGGCGTTGGAAATTTGTGGATAGGCATTTTTCCTAAGTAAACGATGCGCGCCGCCATCATAGACATATATAAATACTTAGACTCCTCATTGGCCGTTTTGGTCCATTGCTGCGATACGTCAACGTGTCCACCATAATGGTTGAGGCAAGACAGCCTTAAAAACAAACGGAGGTAAAAAGGGGGAGCTGCATTTTTTTTCTGGATAAAACACACAATAATGTTTACATTTATCAGCCAATTTTAGTGGATTGTGATTTACATGGAGTTGAAAATAACTGATTGAAAATCTCCAGTTATTTAATTAGGCTTGGAAAATTATTAATTTTCGTAAGACATTTTGAAAGCTCACACTTGTCGATTTGGTTGTTTTTTTCTGTTAACAGTTCTAATATTAATGTAATGTAACTGTGACATATACATATAATGCAATTTTAATGTACAATAAGTTAAATTGTTAAACTGTTTTTATTGCTTTCTGTCTTCAACCCCAAAATTTTAGCTTTTCTTGTGCTTCAGGTCAGAACACAGCTCATTCCCTTTGAAATACTAAGAAAAATTGAATAATAATTTACCATCATTGAGAAAATGGAATACAACCAGCGAATATAAATCAAAAAGATTCACTGGTAGTCTACTTTCTATTTTCATAGCGCTCTATGCAGATAGAAACTCCACAACAAACAAGCAATACATAGTTACAGTGGTAAAATATTATGCACTGATACAGCTGTAACACGGAGTGAAAGACGAGAGGCGAGCGGATCCACTTGCAAGCTTTTATTAGGACGAGACAAAGACATGGTCGTACAGGCAGGGTCAAAACAACAGCAAACAGGTGTGTCGGAGGTGAGACGAGCGAATAGTCCTATAACGAGCGAAAGTCCAAAAAGGCAGGCGGCGAACAGTCGAAAAACGGGGGAGCCAGGCAGAGAACAAAGAACTAGGAACTTGGAACTAGAAACAAGGAAACTAGGAAACGCTAACAGGGGAAATACAACAATAACAACTCACAATACTCCGTGGTTTGCAAGGGGAAAGACCGGGGCTTTTATAGCGCCGCTGATTGGTCGCGGATGAAGTGCAATGGCTGATGGGGAATGTAGTCCGGGGTGTAGTACAACAGTCAGAGTGTGATAATGGGGTGAGAGTGACATCTGGTGGTGAGCGGACAGCGGGACACCGACCAGATTCGTGACATAGCCCAAGGAGCGGCTTCCAGGCGCTCCAACAGCAAAACAGTCCTGGGGAGCGGTGGGAGGGCCAGGAGACTGAGGCAGAACCCTGTAGGGAGGAAGCCTTCCAGGGCGGAGCAGGAGGCGGAGCAGGAGGCGCAGGAGCCCTCCAGGGCGGAGCCAGAGGCGGAACAGGAGGCGCAGGAGCCCTCCAGGGCCGAGCAGGAGGCGGAGCAGAAGGCGCAAGAGCCCTCCAGGGCGGAGCAGGAGGCGGAGCAGAAGGTGCAGGAGCCCTCCAGGGCGGAACAGGAGGCAGAGCAGGAGGCGCCGGGGCCCTCCAGGGCAGAGCAGGGACCTGCGTCATGGGCTGGGACCTGGGGAGAGCAGGGATAGAGGAGAGCCTCCAGGGCTGAGCAGGAGGCACCGGACCTTCCAGGACGGAACCGATGCAGAGCAGGAGGCCAGGCCCCAGGGCGGAACAGGGGCAGGCCCTCCAGGGCTGAGCAGGAACCCGCATAATGGACTGGGACCTGGGGAGAACAGGGACAGAGGAGGCAGACAGAATAAGGGGAGAAGCAGAGAGACCAAAGGATAACGCCGCCTCCCTAGGGAGGATCTACAGCCGAAGCTGACACCTCAGGAGGCACTGGCTGGCTCCGACAGGAAGGGCCTCTGGAGCAGACTTGAGACCAGACGGGACCTCTGGAGCAGACTTGAGACCAGACGGGACCTCTGGAGCAGACTTGAGGTCAGACAGGACTTCTGGAGCAGACTTGTGATCAGTCGGGAGCTCTGGAGCAGGCTTGAGATCTGACGTGATCTCAGGGGCGGACTCGTGAACAGACGTGACCTCAGGGGCGGACTTGTGAACAGACGTGACCTCTAGAGTGTAGTGTGCGGCCCACATACTGAGAATGGTGATCGCCATCACACTGGCAGACATCATGTGACTTGGCTCTGGGCGGTCAGACGAGGCGGTGAAGCGACTCTGGGGTCCAGGCGAGAGGCGTGACAGCTCTGGGCGGTCAGGCCGAGGCGTGACTTGGCTCTGGGCGATCAGGCGAGACATGGGGAGGCTCTGGGCCGTCAGGCGGGACGTGACTTGACTCTGGGCCGTCAGGCGGGACGTGACTTGACTCTGAAACAACAGCAATACCTTGACTTGGCTCAATAAGTGCTGCTGTGACTTGACCTGACACGTGAAGTCCAGCGATGATTTGACTTGGCCTATGGAGATCAGCAGTGACTTGATCTGACACGTGAAGACCAGCGGTGACTTGAACTGGCTTGTGAAGATCAATGACTTTACTTGACTCAGGAACCACGGCTGTAACGTTGCTTGACTCAGGAAGAGCGGCCCTGACTTCACTTGGCTTGTGAAGGTTAACAATGACTTTACTTGGCTCAGGAACGACAGCCTTGAGGTTGCTTGACGCAGGAACGACAGCCTTGACGTTGCTGGACTCGGAAGTTTGACTGGATTTGGAAGCTTGACTGGACTTGGAGGCTACAGCCGTAGCCTGACTTGACTCTGGAGCAGCGGCTGAAGCTTGACTTGGCTCTGGAAAAACAGCAGCAGCTTGGCTTGGCTCATGAGGATCTGCTGTAACCTGGCTTGGCTCATGGAGATCTGCTGTAACGGGACTTGACTCAGGAACAACATGGCTTGACTCAGGAACAACAGCTGTAACGTGACTTGACTCGTGGGGAACAGCTGTGACTTGGCTTGACTCGTGGAGAACGACAGCTGTGTCTTGACTTGACTCTGTGTCTTGACTTGACTCTGGGGTAGCCGCCGCGGCATGAAGGAGTGCCATTTTAGCTGCCCATACCGTCACTAGAGGTGTGTCCAGCACATGAGCCATCATGGCCACAGGTGGCGTCCGGGTGCTGACCACAGGTTCTGGAGTGGCAGCCATATTGTGGAGTGGCTTGGAGACGGTGGCCATCTTGTGAAGGGGCTTGGAGACGGTGGCCATCTCGTGGAGGGGCTCTGGCGTGGCAGCCATCTTGTGCAGTGGCTCTGGCGTGGCAGCCATCTTGTGCAGTGGCTCTGGCTCAGGAAATATGGCTGTTACTTGACTTGAGATAGGAGCGATAGCTCTGACTTGACACAGGAAACACAGCTTTGACCTGACTTGACACAGGAACAAGGACCGTAGCTTGACTTGACTTGGAAACTTGACTTGACTCTGGAAATGCAGCTGTACAATGACTTGACTTGGAAACTTGACTTGACTCAGGAAACACAGCTGCAACTTGACTTGACTTGGAAACTTTACTTGACTCAGGAAATACAGCTGCAGCTTGACTTGACTTGGAAACTTGACTTGACTCAGGAAATGCAGCTGCAACTTTATATGGCTCTGGTATGGTGGCTGTGACGTGACGGAGCTTTGTCCTCGCCGCCATCTTGTGAACGGGCTCCGCCGTCGCCGCCATCTTGTGAGCGCACGCCGGCGCCGCCGCCATCTTGTGAACGGGCACCACAGTCGCCGCCATTTTGTGAACGGGCACCGCTGTCGCCGCCATTGCTCGAGCGCGCTCCGCCACGGCCGCCATTTCACGAGCGATCCAGGCGGAAAACTTGTTTGTGGCGTCGTGATCCGGCGTTACCACCAATCTGCGCGCAGGATGCGCGGCTGCCATGTTCGCGTTGTCGCGTTCCTCCTTCGTGACCCCCACAGTACACGGAGAGCCCACACACAATAATGCAAAGTTCATAAATCCCGCGAGAGATGAACGCGGACCCTCGCGTCTCAGCCTTGCCCTTAAAGGCTGATTTACGCCATCACAGAAAATTTCTATTTTTAAACAGTCCGGTAGGGTGGAGTAGTTGGAAATGGAGAGAAACTCACGGATGTATTGATCCAGTGTGTTCGGTCCTTGTTTGATGCGACAAAGAATCCTGTCGGTGTCCATATCATGTGAATGTCCGGGTAAAAAGCTGCTGGATCCTGTTGTGACGGAGTATTCTGTAACACGGAGTGAAAGACGAGAGGCGAGATCCACAGATCCACTTGCAAGCTTTTATTAGGACGAGACAAAGACATGGTCATACAGGCAGGGTCAGAACAACAGCAAACAGGTGTGTCGGAGGTGAGACGAGCGAATAGTCCTATAACGAGCGAAAGTCCAAAAAGGCAGGCGGCGAACAGTCGAAAAACGGGGGAGCCAGGCAGAGAACAAAGAACTAGGAACTTGGAACTAGAAACAAGGAAACTAGGAAACGCTAACAGGGGAAATACAACAATAACAACTCACAATACTCCGTGGTTTGCAAGGGGAAAGACCGGGGCTTTTATAGCGCCGCTGATTGGTCGCGGATGAAGTGCAATGGCTGATGGGGAATGTAGTCCGGGGTGTAGTACAACAGTCAGAGTGTGATAATGGGGTGAGAGTGACATCTGGTGGTGAGCGGACAGCGGGACACCGACCAGATTCGTGACAACAGCGCACAGTAAAAATATAGTAAAGCGATATCTGTAATATTAAAAAAAAAGTATATGTAGTACATGTAATAAAGCGAATAATATAATAACATACCAAGTACAACAGTACAATAACATGAGTAATATAATAGATTTATAATAGCAAACATTATATGTATAATACCACAATAAGTAAATTAATAACAATACATGAATAATAGCAAGTAGAATATGTAATATATACAAAATAGACAATAATGATATTACATGTAACGTGAAACATTTCAAAATATTTTGATGATTAGAGCTTACAGCTTATGAAAGTCAAAAATCCAGTATCTCAAAATATTAGAATATTTACATTTGAGTTTCATTAAATGTCCATCCCTACAGTATAAATTCCGGGTATCTCTTGTTCTTTGAAACCACAATAATGGGGAAGACTGCTGACTTGGCAGTGGTCCAGAAGACAATCATTGACACACTCCACAAAGAGCGTAAGTCTCAGAAGGTCATTACTGAAAGAGGTGGCTGTTTCCAGAGTGCTGTATCAAAGCATATTAAATGCAAAGTTGACTGGAAGGAAGAAATTGGGTAGGAAAAGGTGCACATGCAACAGAGATGACCGCAAGCTTGAGAAAACTGTCATGCAAAACTGATTCAAACACTTGGGAGAGCTTCACAAGGAGTAGAATGAAGCTGGAGTTAGCGCATCAAGAGTCACCATGCTCAGACGTCTTCAGGAAAAGGGCTACCAAGCCACTTCTGAAACAGAAACAACGTCAGAAGCATCTTACCTGGGCTAAGTAGAAAATTTACTGGACTGTTGCTGAGTGGTCCAAAGTCCTCTTTTCAGATAAAAGAAAATTTTGAATTTAATGTTGAAATCATGGTCCCAGAGTCTGGAGGAAGACTATAGAGGCACAAAATCCAAGCTGCTTGAAGTCCAGTATCAAGTTTCTTAAGTCAGTGATGACTTGGGGTGCCGTGACATCTGCTGGTGTTGGTCCACTGTGTTTTATCAAGTCCAAAGAAAATGCAGCCTATACACTGTAAAAAATTATTTCACAGTTTAGTCAATCAATTTTTTTAAGTTGACAACTTGCAGCTTCTGAATTTGTTCATTTAACTAAATATTTTAAGTTTTACTGTCTCAACTTGACAAAACGTTTTTATTTGCCCTCTCAACTTAAAAAAATGTTGAATCAATTTAATAACGAAATCACGTTCTTAACGTCACTTATCGCGAGATCTCATGAAGACCGTTGCAGAAAGATGTTGGTCAGCCATCATGGTGAGCTTCTCCACAGAGTTTGGTAAGTAAATATTTGTATTAACTGGTTTAATATATGTAGATTTACATATGTTGTCTAAACAGAATATGGTTTAAAGCGTCATGTTTTCGAGTTGGTTGTATATAAGTTAACGTTTCATGGCACTTTGAAGCCTCAAAATACACACGGTTCCACAGTATTTTTGATATAAATATTATATTCTCCCATGCGGTACTGAGCTGAACTTATATGGAGAATGATAAATATACAGTTTGGTATGTATTATTTGAGGCCAGTGCTGCATTACAGAGAGACCGTTCAAACAGAGCACGAGACGGAGAGGAACGAACAACTGTATGGATTTAGAATGGCGGGAATTAAAAAAAAATTAAATTATGAATGATTAAAATTAAAGGGAGAAAAACAAGATTATACTTTTCAAAGTGTCATTTTTATGCATGTTATAAGAGAAACGAATGAGCAGCGCTTTCAGGGTTCATTTGAAGCTCCTATATTTGAGATTACAAACGATTCTTTCAGTTACAAACGATTACAAACGATTCTTTCAGTTACTGAAGTGCCTCACAGCACAAATATATTATAATACTATAGGTTTTTGAATAACAATAAAGGCATATATCTTGTATACACAGTCCTGCGATAATGATTGTCACAAATGTGTACAATTAGCCTTTTTTCTTCTAATTCCCTGTGTTATGTAATTTAAAAGCCTTTTTTGGATTGTACAATAGGGTTTTGGTAAATGAAACTTGCAATGATATTTGGCTTTCTCTGTCAAGATTTAATTAGTTTATTTATAGTTTTGTTTTACATGTTTCTGTATTTTTCATGCTTGTGATATTCTGGAATGGCTGAAGATCAGCACAGAATTCAGCGATCTTCGGGCATTATAGTTGTGAGTGACCAACTTAAGCACCATCAATCTGCAGTGATGTGTTCCTGCTAATAGAAGAAATCTTGGTTATCAGCGGTAAGTTTTAAGTTTGTATGCCCTGCTCCCTTCGAAGGGCAGAGCCCTTGGAGTTTAGACTTTGGAGTGAGCAGGGCACGTGCGTGCCATTATGTAGACATTTGCAATGCACTTGGCAAAGGGAGCAACGTAATTTCCTCATTATCTTCAGCTGACATGTTTCTGTGACAATGCAGCATGGTGTCCATCAGCAGATGTCGTTGTTTTAATGGCATAAATGTCTTTTTATTGTTGTTAGCATTACTGTTGCAAATAAACATACAGTTTATATTTTTAAAAGTTTTATATATAAATTAGTTTTTATATGTTTTATTTTTCAAATATAAAATGTATGTTTATTTGCAACAGTAATGGTAATAACGATAAAAAGACATTTTCTATGCCATTAAAACATCGACATCTGTTGACGGACACCATGCTGCGTTGTCACAGGAACATGCCAGCTGAAGAAAATGAGGAAATAATCTCGCTCCCTTTGGCAAGTGTATTTCAAACATCTACATAATGGCACGCAAAGGCGTAGGGCATAGGGATGATCACTTCCATTTCTCCGTGAACCGTTCGGTACTAATACACATACCATAACACCCCGAGTTGCTATTGTAATTGTTAATGTCATTTTATATTAGATTTTTACAATTTATTTTGTTGTTGTTGTTTTTAGTCCTCGATGCATGTTCATGAGAGTACCACGACACGTGTGTGCATTCCTCTGCTCGTAAACAAGGCACAGCGCATGCATGCTCTACATCAGAATGCAGACTCCTGCGTCAGAAGCACACACAAGTGTTGTGATACTCTTGTGAACGTGTGACCAAGACTGATAATTTACAAAATATTTAGTAAATATTTATTTACTACAAATATTCTGTATGTAAAATGTAACATTAAAGTGACAGTACTTTGAATATAGTCTTTGTAAAACTATGAACCAAAACATGTGAGAATGTGCCAATAAAAAAAAATACAACAACTGGTATTTTCAACATCGACTAGCAGCGGTAGAATTTTGGCAGCTAGTCTCACACATCCCTAATGGCTACAGTGTCAGGTAAACAATGGAAGAACTAAGAGTTCACACCATCCAAATGAACCAAACTCGAACATCAACTGAACCTGGTGCACACCAAAAGTGCTAGTGTTGAAACACCCTTATATTCTGGAAATTAAAGTACTTGTTGCAGTTGTTGATACTCCCAGCCATGCATACGTAACTTGTGCCTTTTTTTTTTTTTTTTACTTTACCACTTAATTGCTGCTTGTTGATGTTGTTGTTGTTGTTGTTATTTTGAAATATTTTTAAAAGAATGTATTACTACAGTTTAAGTAATGTACAGTATTATTCTATATTAATTCAATTATTGTATTTGCATATAAAGAATTAATTCCTTTTTTGTTGTTTTTTCAGCCATCTCATGAAATTGAAGTATTAGTGAAGAGTATAGTAAAATGGACATCTTGATTGTGACTGAGGAGGAGCAATGGAAAATGCTTCCAAAAGAAACCATTGATGTTGCCATCATTTTGGAAAAGTGTCTTGACCTCACCGATATCTGAGACGCCCTGAAAGCATTTGTGCTTTGGATGGGTCTTCCTTACATCGTCAACATTGATTACCCAAAACACATGAAGCACACTTTTGACGTTCTCTTTTTTTATTATGCACTTTAATGCATGTCCTGAAATTCTGACTTATACTGAGCTGGGGAATTTAAAATCCCTCATCTGTTCTTTTGATTAAATGTGCTTTAGTGAAAGTAATGTAAATATTTACTGCAGTTGTCACACAGAACTGAAATGTCAATGTTCATCTATGTTTTTTAAAGTTAGGTTGTTTTAATACTAAACACAGTAATACTAAGTAGGAGGCTATCTATTTTGAATTCAAATAAAATAGCCTTCTGCATGTTCTTCAGTCTCCATGAGGCTATTTTCTGCAGTACTGTTGTAAATAGAAACTTGAGTTGTATGGGCAAATTACATAGTTCATCCAGCTGAATGAAATTAACATTACAAGTAAGGTGAACTATTCTTGAAAAAGTAACCTGGCTGCCTTAAAAATATGAGTTAATTCAACAAAATGCTTAGTTTAGCCAATTTTTATTCAGTTTATACAACTTAGAATTATAAATTTAAACTTAGTTGTGTGGGCAAATTGCATAGTTCAGCCAGTTGAATGAACTTAACATAACAAGTAAGATGAACTATTCTTGAAAAAGTAACCTGGCTGCCTTAAAAATATAAGTTGATTCAACAAAATGCTTAGTTGAGCCAATTTTCATTCAGTTTGCACAACTTATAATTATAAGTTTATTCAACAAAATGGTTAGTTTAAACAACTAAACGTTTGTTGGTCTCACTAAATTTATGTTGTTTCAACTTGGATTTAGGTTAGCACAACTTACTTGTCATGTTGGTTTTACTAATTTTATGTTGTTTCAACTTGCATTTAGGTTAGCACAACGTTCTCATCTTGCTGGGCTAACTAAAAACTTAAAAGTTGACTCAGCTTCACCTTTGTTACTCCAACTATTAATTCTAGGTTTAAGGAACTCCCACATATGTTTAAACAACATTGTTTTTTTTTAGCTTATTTAACACAACATTTTAAGGCAGCCAGGTTACAAATTATTTTAAGTTGAATCAACTTATTTGTTTTTACAGTGTACCGGGAGATTTTGGAGCACTTTGTGCTTCCATCTGCTGACAAGCTTTATAGAGATGCTGATTGCCTTTTCCAGCAGGAAATCACCTTTTTAGCACCTGCCCGCAGTGCCAAAACCACTTCCAAGTGGTTTGCTGACCATGATATTACTGTGCTTGATTGGCCAGCCAACAAGCCTGACCTGAACCCCACTGAGAATCTATGGGATATTTTCACGAGAGAGATGAGATACAGTCGATCCAACAATATATAGACGAGTTGAAGGTTCAGTAGTGCCTTAGCAGTGCCACAGGCTGATCGCTTCCATGCCACACCTCACTGATGCTGTAATTTGTGCTAGGAGCAAGTAATTTGCTGTAATTTGTGCTGCCGACCAAGTATTGAATGCATAAATGAACATACTTTAAAGAACTTTTCTGTTTTGCAAATCTGTTTTTTTGATTGATCTTAGGAAATATTCTAATATTCTGAGATACTGGATTTTTGACTTTCATGAGCTGTAAGCTCTAATCATCAAAATTATACATGTTATGAATCTAGAATATATGAAAGTTTCAGTTTTTGAAATAAGTTACAAAAAAAAAATAAAAAATCATGATATTCTAATTTTTTTGAGATGTTACACACACACACACACACACAGTTGAAACCAGAAGTTTACATACACCTTGCAGAATCTGCAAAATGTTAATTATTTAACCAAAATAAGAGGGATCATACAAAATGCATGTTAGTTTTTATTTAGTACTGACCTGAATAAGATATGTATACATAAAAAACATTCACATATAGTCTATAAAAGAAAATAATAGTTCAATTTATAAAAATGACCCTGTTCAAATTTAATACTGTGTTGTTACCTGAATGATCTACAACTGTTATTTGTTTGTTTGTTTGTTTTTTGTTTTCTTCTGTTTTGTTTACTGATAATTGTTCATGAGTCCCTTGTTTTTTCCTGAATCCTTCAGCTCCCACAAATTCTTTGGTTTTCCAGGATTTTCTGTGTATTTGAACCCAATGACTGTATGATTTTCAGATCCATCTTTTCACAGTGAGGACAACAGAGGGACTCATATGAAACCATTAAAGAAGGTTCAAATGCTCACTGATGCTCCAGAAGGGAAAACTTTTGCACAGAATAGAGATATGTACATTTTTCTTATTTTACCTAATTATCTTTTTTTTAGCAAAAAAATCAGTCCACAGTTTAATATGATAAGCTACCAAATTCTTATAATGTAGTGATGATAAACTTACACTTTGTAAATGAGTAGTGAAATTAAAGAGAGATAGTTCCATCCCTAATCATGACAGTCTGGCATTGTCTTGTCAAAGTACTCACTGTACATATTCTGCTCATAACACAATTTAGTTTATGATATAAACTACAATATAAGTTAAAACTTAATAAAAAATCATTTAAACTTCATGATTTCTTATAAAGTCTCAGCTTTCACAGCTAACTAGTGATTGCTAGCTATTAATAGTCTGTCACTGGTGGTCAATTAAGCTGTCAATATATAATGTTAAAAATGACCAAAAAACAAGCAAAACAACCGTTCAGTCTTACCTGTGCAAGATAATACCCCGAGATCTGGTTTTATTCGTGTGCGATGGTTTGTAGATGCCCAAGCTGCAGACGACTCAGGTATCGTTTCTCTTGTACTGATATGAGATTTATGGAGAGCTGCCCTGCACAATATGGAGGCAACGTCGATGTGCCATGCCGTTGAGCGGCCAATGGAGCGTCTAGGCAGGGGCGTAGCAAGCTTTTCCAAAGTGTGGGGGATGAATGTGGTTTGTTTGTTAACAATAAAAATGATGAATACAATGACAGAAGGGTACAAAAGGTATTAACATACAAGATATAAAAAGCTTTCAATTTAAATGAGTGATAGTGATACTAGAGTGATACTAAAAACACACTCAGAACACACTTGCTAGACTTGCTAAAGATTTAGAATCAGAAATGCTTTAATAATCTCAGGGAGAAATTATTTTGTTACTCCAAATATACAGACAACATTTCATACAAACAACATACTGTATATTCAGAACAAAAATATAAACAACTATGTACATATATAAATGCAACCAACAACAACTGACCAAATAATATATGACCAACTATATCTCTCATTTAAAAGAACCAAAAGTGCTCTTTCTGCTCTCCTTACAAGAGACAAACTGCTCAGCAACCTTTTTTCTGTTTACCCTGTCCAGCTTGTCTTTATGTACATGGCACACAGCAACACTGTTGAGGCGAGTTTGGGTCATCGTGCTGTGTAGCCATGTTTTCAGCCTCCGGAGGCTGCTGAAACTCCTTTCTGACTCTGCTGATGACACAGGCACAACTAGGAGGAGTCGGGCAACTGTTTCGACTTGGTCAAAGAAACCACGGACCTCTGGGGTCATTCCTTGAAGAACTGCAACAACTTCAATACTAGACTGGAAGCTGTACTTCATTCTGAACAATGCAAGCTGAACTTTGAGGATGTCTGGGTTGATTTCTGGGTACTGTTGGACAACAACATGTATTTTTCCAGTTAATAGAACTTGTTCCAGGTGCCTTAACATTTGCATTCCTTCCTGCTCAAATCTTTCTCTAAACTGCATGTCAGCAACATCCAGAACTTTGTAGAATTCAGTCCTGTAGTAGTCAGAAGGGGACACATGTACATGTGTAGGAGCATTACCTGTGAAGCGCTGAGGTGGGATATGGACACGAGGAGTGGCAATAGGAGTGAGATGGAGTGTTTCACACATACTTGTTGCTTTCGTGTAAAGAGCCTGAAAACTCTCGGAGTTTCTCTTTTTGCTGAAACTTTCCTTAACACAGGCAACAGCTGAAAGCATCCCATCTATGGTCTGAATTGTGCTCTGGAGGGACATATTCAAAACCTCCAACTCCCCTGTGATCTCCAAAGCACACAGAAGACCAAAGACAACATTTCCCTGCTGAAATGTGTCATAAAGCCCCTGTGCCTTACTAGCCGCATCAGACTGACTCACTGCCATTTCAGCCAAAGCCTTGATTATGCACTCGTACTGGTTTAGCACAGTGCGGATGGCACTAGTGCGAACGGTCCACCTTGTTGGACACAGAGGTCTTATAGTGTGACATGGACCCTCACCCCCCTCAGACCTTGCAATTCCCTTAAATATGTCCTTCAGTTTCCCTGACTGCCCAAACAACACACCCAACTCATTGACCCAATCCAGAGAATTACGGATAAATATTGAGGCAGTACAGGACCTCTGTGTAATTAGGTTAACACAGTGTGCAGCACAATGAACATAGGGAGCCAGAGGTTGTATTTTTCTTATAATGGCCTGTGCTCCATTGTATTTGCCAGCCATATTTGCGGCCCCATCATATGCTTGGCCACGCAACCCAGGGATAGGCAAGTTTAGGCGCTGCAAAACATCCATGACTACTTTTGCTAGATTTTCTCCAGATGTCGAAGAAACTTCATAAAGACCAATAAATTCTTCATGAGGGACTAAATCCTTGTCAACATATCTCAAACACACTGCCTCTTGCTCTTTTCCAGACACATCTTGTGTCCCATCCATCATCACAGAGTACTGCAGGTGTGGAAGTGATCTGATGTTTTCAACTATTTCACGTATGATCATGCTGCTGAACAAACTTAGGATTTCATTTTGAACAATAGCTGAAGTATATACATCCTTTTTACCACATGTCAACCACTTGGTTAGAGAGGGGTCATCCTCTGATTTGTACTTCAGAACCTGTTCAAAATTTCCTTCACCACATTCATGGCCTCTAAAAGGTAAGCCCTGCCTAGCCAACATCTGCACAGCACCAATGATTTTGAGAAGACCTCCCCTTGCTTCCTCTTGCTGTTTCACACTCACACTAGATAGCTGAACCTGTACTGATCGATTTTCATAGATGTGCGTTGTCATGGCTGTCTTATGACTATCAGATCGCTCATGCACAGTAAATCGTTCAAGGGCTTTTTTCCAATTTTTAAACCCAGATGAAATGAATGCTGAATCAGCATTCTTGGCAAGAGATGATGTCCCCGAGTCAAAGGCTTTGGAGCAGTAAAAGCACAATACACCCTCAACATCAGGACTCACATGGAGCCATGGAAATTTCTGGTACCACTGAGTTTGAAAACTCAGAGTATATTTGGGCAAGGACTGTTTAGAAATTAATTTTGGATCTGGTTGATTGGGTTTACTGAACTGATGGCGAGTAACATCCACGTCTGTGTTCTCTGCTCCTCTCTCTACCATTTCATCTTCATCCTTATCCTCTCTGACTTCCCCCTCACTGTGTTTTTCTTGTCTGTCTGCTTCTTGTCTGTCTGCTTCTTGTCTCTCTGCTTCTTGTCTGTCTGCTTCTTGTCTGCCTTTTACTCCCTCTTCATCTCTGTCTTCCTCACTCCTGGCCACATCCTCACATACACCCTAATCAAAACATTTAAAATGAATTTGTGAATTTGATATAAACACACCATACACACTTGTGCACCTGAGATGGAAATAAGCACCACCCATGACACAAACACACACCCAGCCCCTCTTCCTTCATAAACCTCTTTTACAAACTGTAACATTCATTTAATTGCTCACCTGTGAACCTTCCTGTGCTGCCTCTGAAACCAATGCCTCCAGCAACGTCCTCTCCTAAACAAGGTTGCAGTGGTAATAGGTTCAAACAGTTACAGCTGTGGCACTAGAAACCCTCAGTGAATATTGAAAAGTAATACAATGAAATAAATGCAAACAGCATCTAATGGTAATAGGCTACTGTTGTTTAATGTCAACATTTTTCAACTTTCATCTCTCAACTTCACTTACAGGATTTCTCTTGAAAAAGGTGTCAATCTTCTCCTGCCTCTTTCTTTTCTGCATCTTAATGATACTGCGTGACAAAAGGACAGTGGTAAGCTTGATAGTGGCATGGGTCTGACAGGACTGTGACTGCTACATTTTGCTTACTTGCAGATAAGCAAGTAAGCAATTGAGATATAAAACAAAAAAAAAGTCCTCACAAAAAGCTTTTTCTAAATAATAATAATATAAACAAAAGTATAATAATATAAATAATAGTATAAATAATTTAACAATTTACTGTTTTTAAACATTAAAATAATATACACATTAAAATAATATTCGTCCATAGTCAACAGGTATGCAAACTGACATTATTTCTCACTTTTTTCTCCTCAACAGATACAATCAAACACAACAGGCAAGTCAGCTAATGAACAAACAATGCTCAAAATATCAAAATCAATTGCACTGGCAATAAACCCATAAATACATTGCTTAACATTGTCAATTTGTCCCTCCTCATCAATTTCCTGCCTTCTTCATCACAGTTACTTTATGCATTGCATGCCACACACATAACCGAATTTAGCTAAGTTAGCTACTGAACACTATCCCAATTAGCAATTGCCATTAGTCTAAAAAACGAAATATAATACAGAAAACATTCGACATGCCAACAAAACATAAACAGAACATCTTCCCAAACATATATCAAGCTTATTTAAAAACCTCAAAAGCATAAACATTCAAAGTACCTGGAAAACGGAGATGTAAATAATCATAATAACCATAAATTCCCGCCTCCTCTGCACGAGCTGACCAATAAATCTAACACACCAAGAGAGGCAAGACTTAAGGCAGAACAGCCAATCATCAGCCGGTGTCATGTTTGAGGGGGAGGGGAGAGGAGAGCTGAAGCGAGCGTAGACACAGAGGGGCCAGAGAAACGGAGGAGCGAATGCGAAGGCGTTTGTTCAAAAACTGTAGAAAACTGTAGAAAAAGTGTGGGTGTTAAAACACCCACATCCCCCACGGGTGCGACGCCCCTGCGTCTAGGTATTTATATATGTCTATGGCCGACATTACGAATTCTAACTTCTGATTGGATGCTCTTCTGTTCCGCTTTCCATAGGAACCCATTCAAATAGCGTCCATCTGTTTCTAACATCGGTAGCTCCATGTCATCTACACACTCAAACTTTGAGGAGTGAGGCACTGACAAATGACGGTCATTGCGACTAGTGATGTGCGATACCACTGGTTTCCTATCCGATCCGATACCAAGTAAAATGAAGGCGAGTATCGGCGATACCGATCCGATACCGATACTTTGCCCAAAAATTACTGTTTGGGAAATTAAAGTAACAAGTAGTGTACTCAAAAGTGTCACTTCATACTGAATACAAGACATATTATGGGTTCTTCTTGTTTATTGATGAAGAATTATCATACAAAAAAAGAGCCAACTTACATATTTATTGACAGCATCTGAGCATGTATATCTTAAAACGCCTGCCTGAACATCTTAACATAAAACAATAAACATTCACACTTTTTGGTTTAGTGACATGTTAATCCAGCCCCCTTGAAGATTTTTAACCTTCCCTCAAAATTTCTCTCATTCACAGGTTTTTGTTTAGGAACAACAACATATTAACAGTTTTTCCTTTGAGTCTGCTCCTTTTTTTGCTCACAACCTCACCTGCCTTTGAAAAGATTCTCTCTGCAGGTACAGAAGAAGCAACGATTCCCAGGTATCTGACTGCAAGTTTACTCAGGGCTGGGAAGGTTTGTTCATGCTCTTGCCACCAAAGTAGTGGATCCTTATCTCGGGGAATTAGGTTTTCCTCTGAGTACCGACGTACTTCAATGAGTACATCAGTGGAAGCTGCCCGATGATGTTGGCATGACAAAACCTGTTTGTCAAAATTGGTCCATATCCCTCCTTTGGTCGCAGCTGGACCAGATGGTGCAGGACCCTGATTAGACCCTGAGGTAGAAGGCACTGAGGTAGAGCTAGCAGTAGGCATTGAGCTTGGAGTTAAAGTGAAAGCTGACTCTCCTGTCTGACAAACTTCCTGCATTTCAGCGCAGAGGCGTTTTTTCATTACCTCAACATTGTCTTTGTCTCGAAATCCAAGATGTTTAAACCTAACATCTAGAAAGGTACTGGCAGCTAGACAGTGAATGCTCTCAATACCCCTAAATCTGCGCTGACACTGCTGTGCTAGCTGTGTGGCAAGTGGCCTGCCCTGACGTTCACAAGCTGCCACTGACCTGTGAATGAGTGCCACGAGTGGAATCACTTTGGACACTGAAACATGTTTTGCAGCTGAAATGTCCCGGGTTACTTCTTCAAATGGTTGGAGTGTGTCAACTGTTTGCTTTATGAAGGATAATTCTCCCACGTTTAAGCACAGTGCATTTTTTCCTAAAAGGCAGAGGGCTGTGGTTACAGCTTCATTTTGCTCATAGAGCCTCTCTAGCATGTAAAAGACAGAGT